>LS058388.1:0-10087 GCA_900241095.1 Acartia tonsa | reverse complement strand
AACTTCATCAAATTTTGTGGATTTTTAGAATTTTACCTACTTTACTAACCCTCTTTTTTAATTTTTGGAGGGGGAGCAATAGAGATTCGTCTTTGTGGTTGGTAAATCATGGGATAGTCTCTCCCATCCTACTCATCCATTTGAACTTTACTCCTGCAAAGAATTGCCAAACATAAACTTATGAAGAAACATTTTGGGAAAACATGAATTTCTTGGTCGTTATTAAAGATAGACGTCTAAAATTTTTCGTGAAGATTCCTCTGAACAAATTATCATCCAGATAAAAAAGAATACAGATAATTAAATTTGCATGATATCTCAGTTCATCAATATTTTTTTCTATTTAACATTTTCTTGTCAAATATATTAGTTTTCAAATAAAATGTCTCTTTCACCTTACTTTATGGGTTGATAGTGCTGACAAATGAGTAAGTATAGTAAGCTTTTGGAATATTTCTTATCGCATCGTATTATAGACAGCTTTTCGCGGATATTGAAATGAAACCAGTTTTGTTAGCCCCGAGGGAGCTGAAGGTCCAGGCTTACAAAACTGGTATTGATTTTCAGATTTTAATTTTGATATTCGTGTAAAATTGTCTGTAAGACTATGCTATACATGGTTTTTAAGTATGTCTGAGAACAGGTTCTAATCCAGCGGAGATTAATCGAAGCCTAACCGGAAAATATTTTATACATTTCTGTTGACATATCTGAACTTGTGGGGCTAGATAAAACCCTTTACTTAATTGACCTAACCTAAGACAATCATGTAAAAATGTTATTAATAAAAAGTTTGCACGTGTCATTACAGTTTCAGTTAAATTGCCTTGCAAAAATTAAATGAGTTATTTAAGCAAACAAAATTTAGCATAAATGGATATTTAAATCCCTCAGTATTAAATGATGAGCAAAGAAGCAAAATACCTGTGTCAAAGGTCACATCCTCTACCTATTAAGGACCGTTTGAGAGCCCGATCATTTAGGTTTTTTTTATTCTTAGTTAAACTTTGATTACTAGTTATTGATTAGTCTAGTTCTAGTATATAGTATATATTTTTCTAATATATTATCAGGAATCAAAGGGAAAGTGGAAGATAAATCAATTTACATCCCCATTTATAATTAACAACATTATCACATCTGTAGATTAATTTATTGCGGAAAAGTCTGATAGATTGTATAAACTATTTAAGATTTTATTATAGTCCCCAAGGTTTTTGAATCTGGAAAAAGAATTTATGTGGACCAGTATAATTTACAGTCCAATATCCCCTCCCTCCCTGCATATATGCATGTTCTATTACTAGGGGGCAATCAGTTGGAAACGCCTTGAGGATTGGAAAATATTTTGCGTGAATCACTGGTTTGAGATTTTGCCGATGCAAAGCTTGTTTATATTTCAAGAGTTTTCATACGTCCTAAATGTTGGCAATGTAGACTTTTTATATGTATTAAATATGAGTATTCCTGTGATAATGTGGTTTCATTTTCAATATATTATAACTCTGTAAATAACTTATTTTGCAATTGTGATTCCTTTCATAATAGGAAGTAATGTCATAAGATTCAAAGCAAGTTTTTTCTATTAAGAAATTCTAAGTAAATTGCTAACGAAACAAGATACATATCTTGAATTGGATTGCTAAATTAACGTGCAAAATGAGCACCCCACACCCCCCCCCCCTCCGTATTTAAAATAGACTTGATTTAACATTACACCCTATTGACTTTTTTAAGGGGTAGGTGGATGGAGACACCCCTCTAATACCATGTTAAAAAACGATCGGTTATCTTTATGTCTGATTAGATGAGCTACGCTTTAATGAACATTACCATGATTGTAAATCGTGTAAATTACTTTTTAAATAAATTTTCAAACTTTCTAATCTAAACATGTTTATGGCGAGGCGAGTGGGTTGGAATTTAAAGGTTACTGGTTAAAAGGATTTAATTTAAAACCATTATTCAGCATTAATAAACCTATAGTATATCTATCTATAATACAAAATAGAACGATGTCTACCTGTTTGTCTGTCTGTTTGTTTGTACCGAAGGATCTCGCTAACCGCTGAACCGATCGGGTACCCTTAACAGGGTAGCTTCTCATAGGTCCCGGAAAGGTTTATAACTGTTTGACGAGGTTCCTTCCCACCTTCCCAAGATAAATCACAAAAATCGAGAATTTTTTTTTTTCGACTGGAGACTTCTACGCAATATAAAGAGGTATCTAGAGACTTGATCGCAAAATAGATATGTATCGTAGAGACTTGAACAAAAAAAAAACATTTAAAGTTCCACTAGAGGCCTTTAGGGGCGTAGCCGCTAGTTTATAATACAAAGTAGAATAATGTTTTTCTGTCCGTCTGAAGCTCAGGATCTTGCTAACAGTTTGTGGGGTGGGGTAATGAGGTATTTAATTACCCCTCTATTTTGTACCCCCTCGTCCCCCCCAAAAAAGCAAGCTTGGACGTCCTTGCTTTAATGTTTTCTTTAAAAAGTAGGGTTAGCTTTTACTAAAGACTAGGGTCAAAGCCTCTATCAATGCACAATTTAAAATAGTTAGAATTACGCTTTCTGTAGATACAATTATGCATCCATAAATTTTGTAACTGATTTTTTTTTTAATTCAACTAAAATCTAAATAGTTTAGTTTTATTAAAACGTAGATTAGTGTATATAATTGAAACCCACGCGTATAAAAAGAAATGAAACATTTCAAAAGCATGTAATTTACACAAAATATGTTTTAATCTAACATAATCTAGTCCATATCAATAAAAATAAAAACTTGGTTTTAGAAAGTTTCATGTCTTTTTTGGTGGGGAAGAAGGTACGGGTGCTTTGTATTGAACCCCATTCACATCAAAATAATGAATTGATGGCTGCTTTCCATTTATTTTTGAAAGGTTGACATACCGAAATTTTTAGAAATACAAACCTTACTGTGAAATAATTTTGGCAGACAGCGAAACAAAAATGGTGTCATTGTGTAAATTTTAAAAAGATCTTTTTGGACTATATTTGGAAAGTTACTTGCCGTCGTCAGAGACTTTAAATATAAGTAAACCACAAACCAGAAGCGTGCAGTAGAGAGATGTGTAGGGTAGGGGGGTGTTAACACCCTCTTAAAAATTAAAAAAAGGAAAGCCTGCCCTTTCCCTTTTTCAGGTCAATCGCAGTGCACGCCACTGACATAAACTATTAGGATTTGGATGGGGGTACGGTGACCCAACCCCTTTCTACCAGTAACCAGAGCTAGAGTAATAAAGATTGATGTGTGGTTTCCCTTCTTTATAAAGGTTTTCTGATCATAAGTAAAGCACACCACACCGCGTCACACTAAAGATGATCAAAATGTAACATACTGCTGCTATGTCTGACACTTGACAATAATAGTGAGTGTAGAGGAAAAGCCTTGTCCCAAAAAAGGCGCAACTCATTACCATGCACAGGGTTGGTTGTCTGTTGGAAATACTTACCTAATATCCTATTGTGAGCGATAGAGTATCACATCCTATTAATACCGGATGATACTCTGGTTTTTCTTGTTAATCACTTGATATTAAAACATTATCCCGCCCTAAGAAGGTAATTAAAGGATAATTTTTTGGCAACTTTTAACACTTTTTTAGGCCCTGTAATTGTACCTTAATGGCGCGACAACATTTGTTGGCATCCTCTATCCACTAAAATTAAATTCGATCCTGTTTTACTTTTTTCAACATTAAAAAAGTCAGGAATTGTCCTTTTTTTCGGTACATCGCCCAATAAATGCCTTTTAATAGGTTATTTTAGGTTAGGTTAGGTTATATTGGGTTAGGTGATTGCCCCACAGGGTTAGGTAATTTGCCCCGCAGGGTTAGAGCCTTCCGCAGGGGCTAGAAATAGGAGAAAAGCTACTGTGAAAAATACTTAGAATCGCCCCATAAGGTGCGATGTTACAAAAGGTACTATACCCACGTTTTCTTATTCGTTAGCTAAATAACTTTGGTGACTTTTATTGAATTTTGAAAGGTTGGTTCATTAAGTTGAGTGTCCAAACGTTCACCCAACCCCCTAACTATTAATGGATTAACGAACTGACCAATAAATGATGTAAGCATCCTATATTGGTGACAATTTTTCTCCTGTAATAGTATCCATGTATATGCTATATTCATTGCAGCTTTACAAATGTATTTCATCAACTTTCTACGGCCAAGGTATTTATGGTCTTTGCGTAATTTATTTTGCAATGTTAAAATAATTTGTGTTTAGCAACTTTTTGGCTAGCAAAAATTAGGATGAAGTTGAGAATTGTTTTATTAGCAGAAAAAAAAGCATACGTACGTTCTAGCATAATTTGGCCATATTTATCATGGAGGAAGGGGAAATTGGGCTGTAATTTAGTCCCAAAAATTTTATAAATACGTTTAATCATTCGTTGGCTTAAACCCTTTGAAACTTTGCCCAAAGGAGCAGTGACATTTTTTCACCTTTTCACCAATACCCTTATTCTACAGAAAGGATATTTTTTATCATAATTGGGGGGTTGTACACCAATTTATCGGTCATTTCAAAAATAAGAATATAGCACTTTAAGAATATCTTGTTTCCTCCTTTTTATACGATTTTTAGGAAATATTCGCATACCATTGTACAATAAACTTAGAAAAAATACATTTTTTTTATTGTAGCTATTGTTGTGATACGCTGTAAAAAAAATAAGAAAAGTATACTTATTTTTGTCTTTTTTTTGTCTTTCAAGTAAACTCCTAAAAGTACTTTCAAGAAGAAAAGTATGATTTTGTGTGTGTGTGTGTGTGTGTGTGTGTGTGTGTGTGTGTGTGTGGTGTATAACTAAGATAGAGATATCTGTGTAAATATGTAAAACATGATCTTTGTGACATATTGGGTAGGTATTTGTCCTCATAAACAGTGAGGAATATCAGTCAATTGTTGTATACTCAAGTAGATATATCTATAAACAAACCATATATTATTACTTGGATGTTGCACCAGATTTCCATGTACTCTGATAAGGTTATGCTTGTAGGTGACTAAAATAACGGTACCCTTATCCACTCCCTTTACCCCTCCTACTGGATGAAAGAACTGACCAAAAATGAAGTACATATTAGAAAGCTTAATTGACGACAAATTATTCCCTGTCAATATATCCACATAGATCCTATATCCATTCTATAAACAGTGTGGATTAAGGGTAAATAGTGGTAAAATCGCTTGAGCAAATAATAATCAATTTATAATCCATACTGACAAATATATAGGTTCTAGGTATTTTGTCCTCTTAAAAATACACTCACATCCCTAACCTTATACAGTTGCCAAACATGAAAATTAAATTTAGAAATTCTTAGCAACTAATTGGAAAAATAGATTACTGTCATTTCATAGCACTTTATATTTTGGTTATTTATCTCTAGCATAAATACAAAGAATTTATACAGATGGCCATCTAAAAAGATATAGCTGCCTTTTTTTATTTCCAATTGTACAAATACATATTTAATAATCCCATTTTAAGAGAATAAATATTATAAAACAAAGCACAAAAAGTACGAATATTTATTGGAATAACAAAATTTATTTTGGCAACTCTACTTTGATGTTATTCAATTTAATACAGCAAAGCAGTCAATGGGATTCTACTATATTCTTATACCTTCATAAAATATTAAGGGTTGTGCCAAAATTAAAAAGATTCATCTAGGCATAAGGCATATTTTTAAAGATCGACGTGATCTATTCTTCACGTAATTGGTTGCTTCTGTCACCGTTGTCAACTATTATTTAAATTTTTAATGAAGAAATCCTAAATTAAATAAAAAATAAGAAAGCCCCACAGGATTAAGATCCTATCATTTTTAATTGCACCCAATACATATATTAATTAGGAATGGTTATTTTATGTCCATTTTACCAAATTTATTAAGAGGTTTTAATAGTTTTATAAATAAAATAAATCCACAATTTGAAGTTGAATAAATCCACGAAATTTAAAGGGCAACTCTGAACAATTAGTCTACTTGGATGTCACGAATTTTATATTTCTTCCATACAAAGCCATACACACCACAACAATCCTTTTATTTTCATGACAATTTGACAAAAATTTGTTTGGGTGCCCGTATGTCAAGGGTTTGTGTTGTACTACACATCTTTTTAATGTGAAATGTCTAGTACTTCATACTTCTCAGGGAGGGAGGGGCAATAACATTTATTTTTTTATTGGGGGGTATGTCTATTTTATGCCACATAGGTATAGCATGATAATTTTTTAGCTAGAAATTATTTTTCAAGAAGAAAAAAGTTAAATCAATTATAAATTTAGTTTGACATTTTTTGCTAGTTCGTTGAAAGTATTACTTCTATGCCTCTAGCTTTTCCGTCAATCAAAGCAAATAAATCCAAAAAATATTTTGTTTCACTTTTTAAACTATTTCAACTATTGTATTTCAGGGATAAAACAATTGCTGATAAATTGATGTAAATATCGCAATATTGATGTTATCCCAAAATTATCCCTTCTGTAGATTACAATTAGTGGTTGAAACATTTGGAAACTCAAATAAAAGAACCAATTAACAAAAATTCAATTAAAGTCCTCAATGTTAATAAGGCAACGAATAAGAAAGCATTATTATAAAACTAAAAGCGACTAGTGTAATAAACAGCCAAATGTCCCCTTCCTCCCTGATTGCATTTAATAATGTGTGGATTTGGCTAGCGGAAAAATAAAGGCAAAATAGTTTTTTTTTCAGTTGTCATATCTGTGTCTCTTTTTGAATATTATGATAGGAAATGTTTGATTAAAAGTTGAATCTTATCTGTAGGTGGTAACTTCCTGCACTAATTATATAAATGCATTACATTTAGAGGTATTAATTTTTGTGTTGGATATCATAATGCTTATTTCAAGCGAAACTTTTCTGCATTAAAGGATAAGTCCGTCAATCTTCCTGTTGGAAAAAAAATCCAACGTAAACTTTTTCGCTTTTGAAAGTTATGAAAGCTGTTATATCTATCTATTGCAAGTTTAAAAATAAAAATAAAACTTGACAATAAAGAAATGTCTAATAATTTTTATTTTAAGAGAGTCGCATTTTTTATTGCTGTCATTGTTGTTGTCAAGTTCAAAGGTTATTTGCCTTTGCTTCTACTCAAATATTTTATTATGTCAATTAGGGGTTTTAGGCTATTTTCCACTCCCCATTCCGCAGGTTAGGTGCGAAGCTGCTATTTGTAACAGTACTATAATCTTTAAGGCCTTTAACCGTAATTTAAAAGTGAAATATATAATCCATTTTTCTCGTGTTATCTTAAAAAAACAAAATTCGAGAAACTTTCTTAAAAATGAGAACCAAATCATTGATAGGCAAATAATACCAAAAGGTGGTTAGTTAGAAAGGCATACAGACATCTTACCTATTTTATATTAAGATTAACTAAAGCCTATTACATCATCCCATTGATAATAATCTACTTAACCCATTACCCACCGCCTTGCCCATAATCCCCCCCCCCTGGGTCTTTAATAAAGATAATAATACTTTTTGCCCCAATCAATTATAACGCTTTTTGTGAACCTTTAAAATCAACAACTTTTTACTGGATGAAACAGTAAGGTATGCGAATGTATTGCTATGTAATGGGAGAGCAAAAGCATTATTATCTTTTGGAATAGAAAATGTGTGTTTTCACTAAGATCTTGGGGAATATTTAAAATTGGTTCAGGGCAGGTTTTAGGCTGTTTGCGATGTTGATAATTGATAATAACGGATAATACACTGTAAGACAAGTCTCAAAGAAAAAATTTCCCTAAAAATTTTGTAACTAATAGTTGATTGTAAAAACAAAAAAGAATTTTAACAAACCAATAGTAATTTTTTCCTAAGCCCCAGTAATCCATTCATGTAACTGACTATGAGAGATTGCAGATTATTGGAGGAGGCATGTTAATGGGGTTTTTATATTTCGTGTTTCTACTTTCCAGCTTTTTATTTGATTGTTTGTTTATTTGCTTTTTTGGGGGCCAGGAACTAGGGAGGAGTTATCGTAACCATTCAAGCTTAATCAGGGTATGCTTTTGGGTATTTTTAGTCCTCAAAAAATAATAATAATAAAAGTCAGAAATCTACACTAATTTTTTAATTACTAAAAGTTAAATTTTGTTTTAGATGGGTATACTTACTTCTGGCTTCAGTATAGTTAACCTGTAAGGAGTAAGTCTTACCTTACTATTTCTATTTGTTTTTAATTTATATTACTGTATGTATTTATATTAACAGTATGCATCTGACAATTTAGTTGATTGCAAAATTTTTCTCAAAAACTGACATAATAGCATAATGAAAATCTTGGAAATCAACATCCATACGTAGGAAAGCTCAAAAATATTTAAAAGATAAGGACATAAAGTAGGCAAAGTAAATTAAACAGTAGTTGGTTGCTAATTGTTCTGGGAATCTACACACAAAAAATTATATGTCCCCCTACGCATTGATAGATCTACGGACAAAGTAAGTTTAAAATAGACGCTCTTTGGTTAGGGGAATAAAACAAAATTCAGCCGGTTATCTCCAATAGCCGCTTGGAAAATCAAATATGCCCTTGAGGACGGACATACAGACAATTATTAAGATATTAAGTAGCTTTGCTACTATTAAGGGGTACACATACGCAATTCATTCAAGTTCCTAATAAGGAATTTATGCTCTTTTTTTGGTTGGAGGCGTTTAAATTATTTATGTATAAAGATCGCATGTTCATGTAAACTTAACATTACACAACTATCTTTGTCACGTGGACAGGCATAGGACAATGGACAATAAATTAATCTTTCCCATAAATTTTATTTCTAATATGCTGTTTTGTTTTTATATAAACAAGGTTTTGTAGTAAAATTAACTTTTATTGTCCTCTCCCTCCCTCCCTGGCATTGGCTAAAAATGGAAGGTCAGCTTTAGTAAAGAAACGTGTTTTTTACAAAACTGCCAAAATTTGGCTTTTATTCTCAAGAAAATTGTAACCATTTTTGGGAAGTTATATTTTTGGTAGCAATATTTTTTGTCTATTTTGAAAATAAAATAAATTAGACTGCTACAATACTTAAACCCTATTTTTCCTAATTTCAATCAGCTTCGACTATGTTAGCTCCTACTGGACGTATTAGTCCTTGTATATATATTCCAAACTTACAGAAACTCTTTTCAAGCAAAAAAAAGTATTTTTGTGTGTATGTATATTAGGGAAAGAAAAATGCAGCTTAAAGAGTTAGGAACCAAATTAAGCAGGGATCTTAAGGGATAAGAAAATGGAGGATAAATTGATATACATCTTCAATGATGATAAACTAAATTATAACTACTGTAGAATAAATTTTTTGGTTCAAAAGTTTAGCCACTAATAGTTGGGAAATAATCCAAAAAATTCAAATAAAAGGACCCCAAGTTATTGAGCCAACAAATAAAATATAATCTACACTTCAAAGTCCCCGGCTCCCTGAAATTTAGGGGCCCTGTGAGGGAGGAAGGTGGGAAGGAGTTAAAGCTGGGGGGAAGGTTAATAAGAAAATGGATAATTGCTGTGAAGAATGTGGAAGGTAATGGTATTACCAAGTTCAAGTATGGTATTATATATTTAAGGAATCATAAACCCTAATGAACCAAGAGAGGTGATATAATGAGAAAAAGGGCGTAAATAGTTGGGGGGGGGGGGCGGGGGGAGTGGCTATGTTTGGAATTATTGATATGAGAGCTCAAACTAAAATCTATCAAAAAGAAAAATATTTTAAAATTTAAACCAATGAGTAGGAGACGCCCAAGCTTTTTATGTTGAGTGGGAAAAATGAGGGGCTTTAAAGTTTTGAGGGGAGTTATCTGATATATTTTTGTAATTTTAAGGGGTAAAATTAGTGGTTTCAAAAACCCATTTACTTTTTCAACAAGAATTTTAATCTGCTTATAGGGTAATTTTGTTTATCATACGTTTCAACTTAGACATTTTATTATCCTTGTCATTACCACATTAAAATGTCCAGTTTTACTCCTTTCATTTCTGCAATTACATCTTACATTTTTTACTG
>LS058387.1:0-10088 GCA_900241095.1 Acartia tonsa | reverse complement strand
TTTAGAGGGTCCAAACCATAATCATAGATTATGTTTCTGCTTCTATAAAAATGGATTCAACTCCCTAACTGTATAACGTTTTTGTGCATCTAATTTTTAATATTATGGGATTAGAGGTTGATAAATACGGCAAGGAGCTTTGAAAATTGGGCGTGTAAGAGGGGGGGGGGGTAGAATTTATGTTACTACTTTTCTATAAACTATAAATACAACAACATTACAGTATTAATTAATTAGCGGTTGCTCCTAGATGCCTCTAGAGGCACTTGATAAAATAGTTTGAAACCTTTCCTGGACCTATAAGAATCAAATTGGTCCGGTTGTTAACGAGCTCCTTCAATGCTGTCACACAGAAAGAAAGACAGATAAACATCATGTTACTTTTTTATAAGGATCTACAACAAAAGATATCCCCGTTCCCGGTTAATTTATGATATTCAAATTAAATAGTTATTAATATTCATTGAAATTTGCTCTTAGTCTACATTTACCATTTACTTTAGATTTAATGTTTAACACCATATTTGGGGCTTAACATTTTCTAATTTTACAAAAATTTAAATAAAAACTAGAAAAATAAGCATTCAAAAACTAAGCATATATATAATGTTAACATTAATTTTTACAGGGTTGTAATAAATCTTAACATCAAAAAAGAATTTTGGATTTGTGTGTATATTTCTCCCTTTGGTAAATAAAAACTAAAATTATCATTTTAATATCGATCACTTTGACCTTAATCACTAAACCAATGTCACAGGGAACCTGTAAAATTAAAGAAATCATAATTATAATGCCAATTAAAGTAATACTTAATTAGTTGCGCCATTCGACATGACATAGATTAGAATACATTTAGTTATAAATGTGTTGTTCAACAAAGTTTTTATTTTACACGAATAATTTATTTAAAATTTCGAATCAGCATTCAAATTAATTATGTACATAAAAGAAAATATAAATTAATTTTCCCATCTAATCCATATTTAATAAATTATGAATAATTTACTAACTAAAATAATTACAATCTAGTTCATTCATTTAAAAAATAAAATATAAATATAAGAATTCAAAAGAATATAATGTTTATATCAACAATAAAAAATTGTACATGTCCTTTGAAAAGTTTGCTGTTAGGAATCTAAAGACAAAAAATTACATCTATTTAAAAGTTAAGCTTTTAGAGCTATTAAAACTATTTTGATACTAAATTGAAATAATACAATGTAACGATTTGGGTCTACTCTTCAGATAATATGCCTTCTTGTCCTGTGATGGTTTTAAGCTACATCCTCTCAAAAAAAATCCTCCACACAAAAATTTTATTATGGGGAGACTTAATAAGGGGAACGAAGCCCCTAGAGGCCAGGAGCGAATCCACTAGTGCAGTATATAAAAGATTTTGAAAAAACAATATTTCTTTGAATTTAGTTTTCCATCAAAAACTAAAAGAAAGGAAGTCTCTCTTTTTATATAAGATGTGTTTTATGCTTTTAAATTATCTAAATGATTGTAATTGGTTCCTTATATCTGCTCATTTCAAAATTACAGTAAAATTTCTATCCGAATAGCCTGAATAATGCTACTGTTACAAACAAACTTTATAAATCCAGCTAAAATGATTGTGTTTGAGATGCTTTCAATTCATGTGTTCATTGTTTACATGCAAACTATTTCTTGCTTGCATTAAAAACAGCATATTTTTTCGTCGCACAGCAACCTTAAATCTAGGAGATGGACTAACCCGTACTAATTTGATTATAAAGGTTTTAATTACGGTTTAAAACATGAATGAGGGGTTAAGAAGTTAAAGTTAAAAGGCCTATATGAGCATTATTATGAGCATAAAGTTAATAGAAAAAAATGCATTAAGAGAATAGATAAAGTTCTTAGTGAAGGGACTGAATATATTAGCTAACTACAGTTTTGCTCACATGTATTCACACCCAAGTATTCAACTATTCGCAATTCAATTCAAATTTTGCGACAACAATCTTAACATAACATTTCACAGCTATCTATCTATCCACCTTCTTTCATTTATAAACTTTTTATTTATATTTGACTGGTTCAATTTTCATTTTCACGCCTGAACAGTCACCCCCTCCGTACCTTTATGGGTCGTAGAATGGTAAGGGGTAGGAAGGATCGAGATTAAACAAAAAATGAGATATGCTTAATATAATTTATCTATATTTATATCTTTTAATTTATCTATCTATCTGATTGTCTGTCTGGCTGTGTATCCATGAATTGTCTTAATTGGAACGTGACTGGAAATAGAATCAAACTAAATTGAACAAGGATCAACACATTCATTGAAATCAAAAGTGGTTTAAAATCCCTTAAAAATAATAATTTTATTTCACAGTACGATACTTTTTGTATGTACAAAAAGTATTTCTAACAAATTAAGTAAAATCTAATCACTTTTAATGTAAATTGTCCTTATTCACATATCAAGTTATCTATGAATAACGATATAAATAAATCTAAGAATAGCTTTGCTCCTGAATAGAGTTGATAGATTCCATTTGTTTCTGATCCTTTTTTTAGTCTGCTCAATATTCTTTTTTTTCCTTTACTAGCGGCTGTGTGCCTAGCAATTAAGGGGTAAGGACGTCCAAGCTTTATCTTAGAGAGGGATGAAATTAGGGATGTACTTGGACGTCTATGTTTAAAGGCTCTGTAAATGATGCGAAAAGGGGGCAGTAAATAGCCTGAACCCATTTAATAAGTTCTAAATCAAATATGAAATTATTTTATATCATCCCAGAAGAATTTAATCGTTCAGTGGTTAGAAAGATCCTAACTGACAAAAATTTAATAAGCCTAACTACATTTTTAATCAAATCATTTTCATTTTTTCTATTATTATTATTCTAATTGTTTTTACTCAATTTTTTCATTTTTAGATATTACTTTTTTCTTGTTTACTCAAATATGTATTTCTTTACTAAGCTAAATTTTCTCTATCTATCTATTGTCTATCCAGACATCCGTTTATCCTTTTATATAAAGTAGTAAGAGTTTTTATGTCTGTAACTTAAGATATCGATAACTACTAAATAAACGGAGTTCTCCCTTTCAGGGAGGCTTCACATTTTTGTTGTCTCATTTGCATCTAAGAGATCAGTGAACTTTTAGAAGTAAAGTTTCACATTTTTGTTCTTCATGGATGGAAAGCTGAGGATTAGTTTCAGGAAATTTGGATGTTAATGTCTACTGTTTATAATTACTAGCTAGCAGCCACGCCCCTTGCCTTTAGAGGAAGAAGAGAAGTAAAATGGCAACAAAACCTTATCAAGACTTGAATTTAAAAATAAAATATTTATAATCTCATCGGGACTAATGTGAAGCATCCCTAAAATGATATCGATGTGTGGCCGGCTGGATACTAAACGGACAAACAAAAACCTGTCTGAATATGTTATTAAATTTTGGCTTCCCTCATTTTATATATGTAAAGCCAATTTTTTTAAAAATATTCTATTGTTGCTTTGCTACATTTCTGTTTACAACCCTTTCCAAAATTATTAAGAGCATGGTGTTTTTTAATGCATGAGAATTAGCACGTGCATTCTTAATCTTAAATCTTTTGTCCGGTGTTAACTGTAATACATAATGTTTAACACTCTAATACTCTATTATCTTGTTATATATTTGTCCTTGCATTATTATATAATATTAACACTCTATAATATATCTATTGTCTGGTGTTATACTTATGGGTATATCCATCATTTTGTGGCACCTAGAAATCTCTCAGAGAGTGTTCATACAAACAAACAAAAAATAAACATTAGCAAGCAGCATTATTTTGTTACACGTGGATTTTCCTAAATTGCAATAAAAATATTTAATCAAAGCCTTGCCGTATTAACTATATTCTATAATGGCGATTTTAGGACGAATGGGCACAAAGTAGGTAATTCTGCATTTTAAGCAATATATTTGATAATATTTTTGTTTGGCCGTCTGATTTAGCGTCGATTTTATGGATTTTTAAACACTTGTATCGTTATCAAATAGGCCATTTGTAGGTAATAATCTATATATTGATTAGCTACACGTTATCATTATTTATTTGCTGTTTCGTTAGATCTCTTCTTTTTACACTACACCTTATACCAGAAAGGAAAAGTATGAGAAAATATTATATAATATACTAAAGCAAATGGTATTGATAATGTTACATTGATAATACAATAAAAAATACTTAATTTTATAAACATCACTAAACCTGTACGTGATTTTTAGGTGTCGTTGGAGGCAACGCATAGTAGAATCTTTTTATCTGCCCCCCAAATATTATTTTAGATTTATTTTGCTTGTTGGCTATACCTTATTCCTGGGTTTTTATAATATAGGTTGATAATTTTTCAACAACTGTGTTCACTTGTATACTTATGCTGATATTAAATCAACATAAGACTTTAGTCTTAGTGTTTACATTTAAAAAACGCCATGAAAGTTAATACTTATTTTGGGCCATTATATCGACAAGACTATGTAAGCAATGACAAAATTTCTTAGTGCCGTATGATTAATATAAATTAATACAACTCAATGACAAAACAGTAATGTTTGGCATTTAAACTAAGCATAGAAAATTTAACTCTGTTGTTTTTTGGTATTTCTTTATTATAAACTTTTGAATAAAACTTGATTACATATCGAAATAAAATTGTATAACTGTTATTATAAATAAATCTGTTAGTAAACATCTAATCACAAATACAGATTATAATTAGGTTCTAAATTTAACAGTCACTGAAATATAACAGATGAATATCAGTCTAGCCTTGTTAGAAATTCTACTGTGCTACTATGATAATTATAAATTATTAAAATCAATTTTAACACCAAATGACAAATAAAGATTAAATTAATGATAATGAAGTGTTAGAGAGCAAAGCTAGGAGTAATTCACTTGCTTTTTCTTAAAATATTCGAATAAAGTCAATTATAATTAATCATAAACATATAAACATATATGAGAGGAAAAAGAAGCTAAAAAAAATAGTGAAATTAAAAATAAAGCTACTGAGCGTAAGTGATATTATTATACATATGTGTGTTTATCTTTTATAAAAAATGTAAAATTTGGCACTTAACAAAGAATGAGCAATACTTGTATTTTTTAAAGCTACGCTTTTTAAAAATTCTCGGCAGAAAAAAATATTTAAATAATTTTTTCTTCGTATTTAAAAAAAATGCCTTGATGAAGTGATGTCAATGACATCTACATTTAAACAATACTTTTACTGAAAACTTTTCGCAAAATTGATGTTATGGGTGCAGTGTAAGTTTCTCCTACTCTTAACTCTATAACATTATTAACATTAATTAAAAGAATGGGCACCTTTCCGAAGCTTAATAATTTTTCTTTAATAATAATAAGAGTTCCACCTCTCATTCTCAATTTTCTCAGCATATTATTGAGTTCTAAAAAGTTCTAAATGAAAATACCTCAGTTATAATATAAAAAAACTGTTTAAGCTAGGAGGATTTTTTTTTAATTTTAAGATTATACAAATTTCAATATTGTTTTAAGGTTCACAAAGATATGACAATGGAATTTAAATTAATCATTCAACCCTCCATCCCTATCAAACTCTTTAAATCTGTATCTTAAAGGGAAGGTTTATTTAGGTTCGATTCCTGACTTCATCACGTCATACTAAAGACTTTAAACATACCCCTTCTGTTGCTATGTCTGGTGCATGGTAACAAGAGAAGCCCATGAGCAGGTGCATATTATTACCATGCACAATTTGGTCTTATAAATAAAGAATGTGGCATTAAGAGGTTGATTACGAACCGCTAAGACTGTGTGGTCAGAATAGGGTACAGTTACACAGTTGCTTCCCCTAATTATGCTTGGTTGTGTCATGTATGCATAGCAACTTTATTTTTACAGGGTGATTTATAATGTGAATGTTTTATCTGCCATTGTCCTTTCTTTATCCTTGTAAGACTGTACAGATGTATGTAATATAGACAAAGAAATCTGAATAATAATATATCAAACTTTAAACACAATATTTAGTAGTTTACGTTTTCAATAAATATGATTTAAAATCATCCCTACCTTTCAATAGCATAGCTTCTAATATAGGTTTTAGCAAATTGATAAAGAATAAATTACAAATAACCTGATAAAGTCGTAGTAGGAAGCATAATATACGTCACGAGTACCTGACAAACAGCGGACTCGGCCTCATAAACATCAATGGTGTATGAGTTTGAAAAATATCTTACATTCGAAACCTTTAGATTGTACGACCTTTTTCAGAACTGTTTAAGATAAAAAAAAGTTGCACCTGTTTTGGATCAAGGCATTCTCCCCACTTTTAATAAACCTTCCGCTCATCAGACAATAATTTAATGTTGTCACTATAATGCGAGTTTAACCGAAATGTTAACTTATTAACTTCATCAACGTACTTTTTGTTACAAACCTATAACAATTATTAGAGTAACCAGGCACTTTAGAAAAGGGGGGGGGGGATTCCAAGATTAAATTCTAAGCAAAAGGATTTTGCTAAATATGTCGGCGTCAAAGAAAATCTTCGTCATGTTTATATGGCAGTTTGTTCATACATTTCACAAATACTTATTCTATTTTTAGTGTTTCTTCTAGACCGCTTAAATAACAGTGAATAGTATGATATTATTAGAACCTTCAATTCAGCCACTATAGTTTTAAACCTAAGAATCAGCACCCCGCCACCCTTCTCGGCTATTTATTTTTTCCTTGGCTGTGTTTTCACCCCAATGAATGGGGATAAGACTTAAAAATTAAAGAAGACAGAGACAGACAGGCAAAGAGATTCATAATTAGATATTAGATAGATGGTCAGATATAAAAACATTAAAATAGATAATTTTCCAATCTTTATGAAAGGTGAAATGGATAAGGGAATACTGAACGCTCATTTATATGTAATCAAGGTTTCTAGATAATCCTTATTGATACTGAATCTTTAGACAACAACTTTGTAACACTTTATTAACTTTGACATCCTGTGAGCTGTATCAGAATATCTATCTTATGTCCACAAGACACTCGTAAAATCGGTAAGTAACTTTTAGGTAAACCTTGCATTGCATTGTTTAGGATTTTATTGTGGAGGTATGTCAAATCGTTAAGAAGAATATTTCTTGGAAAATTTTTTGATAGACGAAGATTTACAAATAAATGTATGTATGTATAATGTATTTAGATGGATAAGTTATCATAGATGAAAGAATCTACACATAATTCATAACTGTAAGTATAATAGATAGATATAACTGTATATAGTTATAAAGATGGTTAGAGGTGACATTATCTTCACCTCATTCATAATAAGCACCGAAGCGCACATCCCTAATAACTCAACAATTCAATAATATTCCCTTACACAACTAAATAACACACTTTGGATGACCAGCATTCTGCAGGCTCACGATCAGTATCGCGACTGAATTCATATTGTGCGGCTGCTGATTTATGCTGCCAACTTTTATACAGCTGCGGCTCCCTTCAACTTTATGGTTGGAAACTGTGAAGCAGCCGACTTCTACTCTAAAAATGATATACTTTCTTAATTGTTTGATTTTTAAAAGATGGCACTTTAGTCTCTAATAGGAAAGACCATTTACAAAAGCAATATTTAATAAAATCTATATGGCAAAACCATTATAAACAAAGAATAATTAGAAAGAGAAAAAGGTAATAAGAGGGAGGGATGATTTGTTAAATATATATGATATTCATATATTTGAAAGGTGGCTCCGCTCCCTTGGGGGATATTTTCTTTACCAAAATAATTTATGACAGGGACAGGGAGACGGAAGCAATATGAATTTTATTTTATTTAATTTTTCAACTAATTTACAATTTACAATTTTTTTTAAAAGAAAAAGTAAAACATTCAAACACAGACATCAGACAAGAATCAGGTTTCTTTAACAAACCCCACAGAGGCCCGTATTGTTTGTCTTTTTAAATACATGTATTTTTAAAGTCAAATAAGGGATATTATTTATTGAGTAAAAAGATGCCTTGGCCATTCAACGGGTCAAATTTCAAGACTTAAGTCGTAAAATTAAATGATTTGTCTTCTGCAATTGTTTTGCGACATAATTATGCATTTTAATTTTTAGGTTTAGGCATAGAAAAAAAATAATATTTCTACAATGGCAATATCCCTGTCAATGAAATACTATCCCCCCAAACCATATATAAAATATATACATATATGATATGAACATTGAACATTAATTAATCCCTAAACACATCATTGCTCAGAAAAAAATGGTTAAATAATCGGGATAGGTAGATGAGCTAAGAAACTTACTATACTAGAGTCTGTCCATAAGTCACTCTGTTTAAGCAGATTCTGAAAATCGAAGATTTTTCCTTATTAATTGTAGGATTGTTGGATTGGAGGAAAATTGTCGATGCTATACATGATTTTTTGTATGTTTGAGGTCCGGTTCTAATCCACCGGATATTAATCGGTTTCGAGGCCACACTAGAATAAATATTACATACTGTATAACTGTTTTTATTTTGATATTGCTGTGCTACTTATAGGAATTAATGTATTTTTTTTATCAGTATAAACTAAGAAAAAATTAATATGAACAATATTTTTTGTTCTTTTAACCTATCCTTATATCTGATATTATTTTTTGGAATATAATATGTGATATTATATGTTTTCACTAAGGAATACCTTTCTTTGATTTAATCATATTATTATTTTATATTTATTTATTATATTATAGAATGGCTTTGCCCCTGGCGGGGTTGGTATGAGGAAGTTAATCCACATTTATTTTTGTTTGGAAAAAAACTTTTTTTAAGGGGGTTGATGTTTCTAGGGGCTTGGTCCCATTAATGGTGGTGATAACCTTTCCAAACTGTTTTAATAACTGTATTATAAAGAGTTATGACCGAACGCGGTCTGGTTTTTCCCTATATGATCTTATGTATACTGGTTTTGAATATCTTTTAACTATGATTTGTTTTTTTGTTTAATGGATATTAGTTATAACATGTTGTCTAATTTTATCTGACTAATCACTCAAAAAAAGAAAAAGAAAAATTGGAAATTATGGTGAATTTCTACTCATTATTTTTTTAAACTCTAAAAAAAGGTAAACTAATATGCTTAAAGATGTATTGCTACTAAATAACATATTGCTTTTATTTCAAACTAAACCTAGCTACACATTCAGTAAATTACAAAGTAGCTTCACTGATATTTTTTTTACAGTGTATCTTAAAATATGATATGGGTATTATTCACACACATGGTACCTTGGTACGAGTCCCGTGAGGTTACTGAATCATCATTGAGGACGGTTTCTTGGTTAATATACATCACAAATCACAATAGAATCGACACAAAGCCAAGTCTGCTGTTGTGCTGTTATGATAATATTACAAACGTGTTTAAGAAGCTTCTATGATTCGGTGGTTTTAGTTTTTTAGAATCATTATTTGTTTGCGTATGGATGTGATGGCGATACGGGTCCTTTAAAAAATATGTTTTTTACTTCTTTTACATCAGTAATCATAATAAACAAAATTACCAATTATGTATATATTGGTAGAAAGGTTAAGAAAATCTGTTATTTTTAAATCTCAATCAAGATTTAAAATTGCCCCCTAAAGTTTTGAGATCAACGAATAGCAGAACTATTTTCCAAACTTTGTATAATCGGTATGATTTAAAGTAATCTCCCTTCCCCTTGTTAAAAGCGAAGCTTTTCAATAATTAGGTTCGGTCCGTCCGACCGTCCGTCCGTCTGAGACAGATAGCTTTCTTCGTTAATTTAGGCATGTTAGAATTGTCCTATCGATTTAATGCATGGTGATTTCTGTAATAGTTAGGTACGATTTAGAAAGCGTAGCAACTCTATAATCATTACTAGAATGTCCGTACGTCCATTTAAACATGTTGATTTTTTACATTATTAACATCAAATTATTATGTGATATAATTATTCAATTGTTCTGATTTTTGGTATACTGATTCCTGGGACAACAAAGTACAATATTATAAGCAAAGCAACTCTATAATCAAGTC
>LS058386.1:0-10089 GCA_900241095.1 Acartia tonsa | reverse complement strand
GTGGCATTTAAATGTTTTTTTTTATTTTAAATATCTAATTTGAGAAATAATTTGTCTATGGTCAATCAGCTGTTAAATTCATCTCTCTACGCAGCGGTACTACGCTACGCAGAGACATTCATACGAACACAGTAAAAGTGTCGGACTGATTATGACGTAAAAAAAGGGTGTTGGTACCCTCCCCAAAAATAGTGATAAACCATCCCAGGACCTATGAAAATTACCCTGTTAAGGAGAACCCGATCGGTTCAGCGGTTAGCGAGATCCTTCGGTACAGACACACAGAAACTCAGATACACAGACACACAGACAAACAAACATCCTGTTACTTTAGTATAAGGATTATATCTAGTAGTGTTTTTTATTCCTACATAACGAATATAAACTAATCAACAAAATGTCGCCATATTTAGCTAAATTCTATAAAAATTTCATAGGTAAGCCCATCAGTAAGGGTTTCTTATGTTAACATTAACTATTGAAAAAGAATACTGGGTTTGCCACATTCAACGACAAAAAATAGCACAGCATCTGATTTCTGATTATGCCAAATCACTGTTCAACTATTTCATAAATATCCATATTTCTTAAAATTAATCGCTTCGTTTCGTCCTAATTTTGTCTTTTGTGTGTGTAATAATGTTAAGAAATGGACAGCTAGGATTTTACACTGTAAAAATAAATATTCATTTACTAAAACATGTTAAATAAGGTCTACAAAAATACAGAAAGTAGAGCAAAATAGACGAATACGCGAAAAAATATGATCTTTTGTGTGTTTTCTGCAGTCAAAATTTGAGCCGACAGTTGAAAGTTGCTGCAGCTGGGGGTTGCTTAGTCTCAAATGAGGGTAGCTGAATTAAAATTTGTTGGTGGCGGATAGAGTTGACTTAGGCTTTGAGTGGCTGCGGCTTTTGATAATTTAGCGCCTATTAATGGAGCTGACGCTGCCTAGCCTTGCTGAACATAGCCTGTGCGGCTTTAAAATTACGACTGGAAAATGTGTCAACTTATTCTTTAAAACTTTTAAAATCAGATCTTCTTAAATTATTTTAAAATGTTTTTACAGTATATATTTAACTAATTGCTTTATTTTATACTTTTTAACAAAAGATGATCATTAAACTGTCTGAAATGGGGTTAACTGTAAATAAAAAGCTTTTTAAAATGAAATTATTTCATCACATGAAAATAGATTTGTAAAACATACTTGCCATAATAGAAGCACAGAAATGCTGACAGCAATTAAATGATACTAAATATCATAACGACAGTCAGACACATATACTCTAAGTTGATATCAAAAGCCATTTTAAATTATCAATTATCTAATTTCAAGATCGTTTTAAAAAAACCACCACATATAAGTGAAGATTGGTACACGGGTAGTTTCGAGCAGGGGTGCCTGAGAGGGGGTGTATACACTACAGGAGTGTGCAGAATAGGGAGGGCTTTCCCCAGATTTCATATGAATCCAATAAATAAAACAACAACAAAAATAAATATTTTACGGTATTTTGATCGATTTACAAAATTGTGGCGCCAATAGTTGTACTTGAAATATATTCTAAATGCATACACCTACCTGAGTATTAAGGCCGCCCCACTTTTTATTTTCTATTGTCTTGTCATTACAACCTTTTTAAAGAGGTTCTTTGTATAGTTAGAATGCATACCAAGGCTCGTCAGCCGAAGTCGTTTAATTTTTAGCAATAGCCATATTAATTAGCCGAAAATACAAATATTCCTCAACAAGATCTATAATTTTTAGTAGAGAAGATTTGCAATTTATTTTATTTCTCTGTCCGTCCGTTTGTAATGCTTTGGCTACAACTTACTTGATACGTCAGTTTGTCGGTTATGAAATACATTTTATTATTGATATGTTAAGGTTTCAGTTTTTTAAAGCTCCAAACACCACGCACCCTTTAAGAAGCTAAATCAGTAACAAAACCGCAGCTTTTATCCAAATTACAACCACACCGGCCTTGTTAATATGAGTGGCTGCCGAGCCCTGCTGCTCATAGTGCTGTTCTCAACCCCATTCTTAAGCTTCCGGTTACATATATCAAAGAATCTTAATCAAATGTCAGATATTCTGCAGTTATATACTCAAATGGATTAAAAACTGGTATATAAAAAAAAACTTTTATAGCGTAAGATGGCAACAAAAAAGTACTAAACCTTTTATAATATGATTCGTTGTTCAATAATTTTAAAAAAGATTTTAGTATTGCTGTACTACACTCAAAGATGTATTTGATTAAAAAGGTGATAATATATTCTAATTCTTATAGTAGTTAATAAGAAAAAATAAAAGGATTTTTTTCAAACAAGATTCTTTTTCAATAGTATTTTTAAAACAAAGTTCTATAAAAGTTCGTAGTATCTAATCTTTCCCAAAACAAAACAGTCCATTTATAAACCTTACATTTCTACATATACAGCGGAATAGGCCTTTCCAAATGATTAAATTTAAAATTTTAATTAAAGTCTCGTCTTCGCATTTTAATTTTGCTTATGGGGAGAATTCATTTAATAAGTCAGGCGGATGAGTTATGCACACATTTTAAGAGGCAAGATCAAAAAAATGGCTTGTGAATCAAAACAACAACCCCAACCCACATTTCTTTATTTTCTTAATATCATTTAAAAGACTTCTTTCATTATTATTAGAATTATTAGTTGATAAGAATGGACAACCCGATCAAGATTTAATTAATCACCAAAGTTTCACTTTACACATAATTTTGTATAAAGTTTTTTACAATCATTTAGGAAATAGCAAAGCAAATTTTCTTTCGAATATCATAAAGGGTGTCAGACAAGAAGTACGGCAATACAGACATACCCTGGTAATAGAGAAGCAGCGCTACTAAAATATATGTATTGATGTTGCTGTCAACAAATTGATAAAAGCCGTCTCGACAATACCAACATCTAAGCTTTTATAATCCCCAACAGTTGCAAGAAAAAGAATCAATCATGTACGCAAAACAAAATATACAGATAGTTCCAATTGTAAAATGCTGTTGATGAATCATTTTAAATTTTTCTTAAAGGTTTGCAACTACCCCACTAAACTCTGTATTCGAAAGGGTAGTAGTGGGTAGAAAAACAGCCTAATACCATACCATGGCATATGTGCAGACTGACCAAAATGGTGAAATAAATCTTTCCATATTTCTAATAATACACAAACTATCAGTATTGGCTATAAAGAAGAATAAATATCCCTTAGCTAACGTAAAAATTGCGGAACTACTTGATAGCAGTTTTGACACTATTGAGGACGTGATATCACACTGTAAAGGGATAATTAAGATTAACACATAAAAGATAAAAAATGAAAATCATCATCTTATGATGATAAGAATCTGTGTTAAAGATAATAGGTATTTTTGGTGTAGTATCTACAATTGGTGTTGGGGCCTTAATCCCCCCCCCCCTCATCCTCCAAAGCCCCATTCGATGGATTATACCATGCCAGAGGTATGACGTGTAACCAAACCAATATAGCCCAATAATCTAAGCTAAATTTACAATAACAAAAGACATAACTTAAAGCAGTCATATGCAAGGCCACCCATCCTTATTGTTTTTTATGTCCATTTGGAAAATTATTTGGAGAGGGAGAAGGGGTGATGTTAGTGGACAATAAGAAGGATAATGCCACATTTTAAAGTATATAGCTATTAAATTTTATAAAATTCTTTAATGCGTTCTTTGATAATGTTGTCATTTTCATTTGGCTTCCTCTATTTATCAAAAGACACAAAATATTTTTTTCTTTAGAGCTAAAGAAGATTATTTATTTTAAATTAAAATAATTCTTATGATTTTAAAAGATAACTATCTTTAAACAATTCAAATTAGGTTATGTTTATTAATAACTATTATTGTTTTAAAATAATCTGTACGTCCGTCAGAAACGGATAGTATAGCTCTGATCGTTAATTGGACATATTTGACTAGTTATATATAGATTTCAAACTCTACATCATAATTCCTGTAAAAAGGAGGCCTAACTTTTAAAAAAGTAGCATTACCAAAAAGAGTCTGTTTTAAATATGATGATATTCAGCCTATTTTTCTACATTTTTTATATGGTTGAATTATCCTCTCTATATGTCTACATTTTATTTCAGAAGTTTTGCGACAGATACATACCAAATTTTTGTTTCAGCTTATTAATAATATGAAATTTTGTTTGTTCGTTAATTTCTGACTATCTAATCAGCTTCGCTTATATATGGATATTGTCATTCTTATATTTTAGTTTTTTTTATATTTAGAATTGATTAAACTTAGCAAACATGAACGAACGTGTTTTTATCTGTATTATCCTTTATCAAATATAATATGATATATCTGCCTTCTGTATTTACACAGTTGAAAGGATAACTTTACATTATTATAATGTACAGTTGTAGGATCTCTTTCTATTCGTTTGAACTTCAAATATCTTCGGATAGTTTCAAGCTATTTTTAGGGAACTGGAACACCCTCCATCCGAAAAATTGGACCCTCTAAAAAAATTTATATTGATAAACGGGGAATCTCCCTTAACCTGTAGTAGAGGCGAAGCCACTGGTTCTATTCTACAAAGTATTAGGTTGTAACTCTACCTCCCAAATTTAGATATGTGTGGACATGATGACTTTATTCTATTAAAAACTACTCCACCTGCCAACTTTATATATGTGTGGACATGATGACTTTATGCTTTTAATAATTACACGCCCTTCCCTTGATGAAAAGAAAGACTGCCGGAAGAACCAATATCATAACACAGAGATAATGTCACATGTAAATAAACAAGAAAACAATGTTTAGAAAAAATTGCGTCTGAGTGGAAGGCCAATTCACATAGATTCAGATCAGATTTGATATAGGTACTTACATTTGTGATTTCTTTACTGTCATAAATTTATTTGATAAGATATAGTACTACTGTTTTATATTTCTTTTTTAGCTATATAATATAGAAGCTTGATGACAGCTTCCTTTAGATACTCTTAAAATCTATCCATCTAGTTTAAACCGCGACTATGGCACATGGCAATTATCGGATGTTGTGTTTTAATCTCGATCCAACACCGCTTCATAACAATAAAAAATAGTAAAAGTATAGGTAATGCTCAGTTAGGACTTCCAGACAAATGTTGTGCTATTCTTTTTCAGTTTTATATTTAAAACCTTGAAAAATTAATTAAAATGAATGAAAATAAAGTCTTTATCTTTTCACATGCATGAAAAAAATAATGTTCAACAAAAAAAACATTTTTTAGGTGTCAAAATATTTTTTTTCTTATTTTAATTATGCATAGAAAAAATATAAAATGAATGCTATATAGTGTCAACCATGAAGGCAAAGAGAGAAAAGCAGATATGTTTTTGTACAACCGCAAAAAAATAAGTTTTTTTGCCTCAGTCAAAAGCTAAAAAAATCACTCTGGTAGCATAACTCTTATTGATAAATTACAAATAAACACTATTTGCTATAGTGCCTTATAGAGATGTGCAATATACTTGCAATGCAGGTTGATTCGCAGTTTTGATTGAACACTCTAAGCAGATTGTAAAGTGCATATTAGGCTGGACAAAATATTTCCAACAAATTATTTCTACTATAATATAATTGGTGTTATCATATCAATATACAAACGGCTGCGCCATTAAAAAAGCAGGGTTGGGACTAGACCTCAAATTTTAAATTTTTTGTTTTTTTGTTTAAGAAAAATAAAAAAATAGCGGAGATATTTTCTTGTGGATGGATTGAGCAACTCTACGCAAAAAGAGTTAAGATCCTTTAAGAGACCTTTGAAAAACTAAAATTTAAGGAGAATCAAGTCAGTCCAGTGACTGAATAGATCTTTCAGTATAGATGTACAATATAAAGATTCCATGGACGAAACTAGATATAAGCTCAAAATTAAAATGTTGATTATAATATTATATGATATGTAATGTATGATAACTTTAGTTCTATGCCATATAGTCGACATAAACTACAGTAGATTTAAATTATTTAATGCCAAACCAACTTGAGGCTATTGGCGAAGCTTTATTAAAATATCAAATAAATTTTTTCCGAAAATAAATGCCATCCTATAGTGCAAAATAATTTGTGGAATGCTATAATTGTTGCCCTTGGGAAAGTCGAGATATTTTTTCCCTCAACATTTTTGTCGGGGAAATTTAGATAGAGGAAAACTTGCTCACAAAAAAATGGGGAAAAGAAATATTTGAAAAAGGGAAGAGAGATTTTTGGGTTGGGCAATATTTTCAATTATAATTTTTACATTCCAAAATTTATCATTTCAAATATTTTATGTTTTAAATTTTACTTTTCTTAAAACCAAGAAACAAAAATATACAAATTAAATGTTTTTTTTTATAACGCTGCTAATACTATAATAATGCAGAATGGTAATCCAATAATTTCTTTGAAGTTAAACCTATCACTGAAAGGTCTAAAACTACAGACTTAACTTACCCAGCTCCTTGGATAATATTCATGTAATTAATGAACACAATCATACATTGAAATTGCCCATTATATATGTATTTCAACTTCTTGCTTCCAGGGTTAACACGGATGCTTGTTTTGTGCATCATAATCCCCTGCACACACAAAAATACTCAGGTCAAAGAGGAGCAAATTTGTTGGTGAGGAAAAAGTTTACCAAGGTATTTGTACATAAAGTGGAAAAATAAGAAAATGATTGTCATTCAATTGATAAAATGATCTTTGCTGGTATAATATAATTTGTCCGACTATGTCCAACTGCAAGTCTTTCTACTAAAAACCTCTATCTCACATGTGAAAAAAATATCAAAATAAAAACTTGAAGGAATCTTTTAAGTTAGACATGACGTGTTTAAGATAGGAATACAAACTTGAATTACCTATCTATTTATGTATGATTCCAAGGAAGCTTTGTATTGTGCCTATAAAAAATGACATCATACTACCTACCATTGGTTAATTAAAATGTATACCAACCTGCCATTGCATTGGTAATTTAGTCTGTGTATCGGCCTACCATTGGTCATTTGTACTTTATTACGTCATTTTTTATAGGCACTATAAACAGCTTCATCTATTTATGTATTGTTCCAGGTCGTATATATACCCTGTATGGGGGAAGTTTGTAACAAACATTTATAGAAAAGAAAAATTTAAAGCTTAAGGAATGAGATTTTGAATATAATATGCCTCAAATGGGAAAGGATTTAGAATAGGGAGATAGATATTTTATCTCAACAATGAATTTTAATTTCTCAATGTTTTATAGACAAACTATTATCCACAAATTTTATGACTCTTTTTCTGATTGGCGAAAATGTTAAAGGTAAAAAAGTTTTCCCTGATAATATATTCCTCACAGCTGCATTTACAAAGTTACTAAGTATATTTTTACTTGGCGTTAACATTTTGACCCTGCAGAATAAATTTCACATTACCTACCTTTCTTCATATTTAACAATTCTTGAATTGTTTTCTTTTTTAATCTTACTTAAAATTGCAAAAATGTTTAATAAACCTTATTTTTCAAAGTTATAATTTAGCAATATTAATACCAATATAGTTTTAAGGGCTCGGCACCCTGGCCGGATGGTTAAAGAAATCTGAAACAAGCAAATTGACGTTGAATTGGTTTAAAGTATTTTGATTTAGAAATAGATTTGTTATACTTATTAGTTGGTGTCAGCTGGAGACTATGGCTGAAATTGTCCCAAAAGGAAGCTTTTCTATGTTCATAAAGATTTGTAAAAAAATATATCTTTTAGAGTGGCTTAAAGGTTAGAATAGATATTTAGATTAAGAAAAATAGATAAAAAGACTTCAACGATAGTAAAGAAAAACATCGCATTTCTTTATAATTTTGTCATTATGGCCGTGAAATTTAAAAATTAATAGTCATATCAAATTATAGTTAAAATATAATTGAGATTAAAATGTTATGTTTCATTAAATGATATTTTTAATTGGACATTATCGTCTATTTATCTAATATACAACTTCAAGTGTTGCATAATATAAGAAAAATGAAGACAATGGGACAGATATTGAAATACTTTTAATACTTGCCATGAATTGAATATATTTTAATATGGTGTCATAGTAAATAATAATTCTAGCCTTTACATGCAATACATACTAGTTAGGTACATAGATAGACCCTAGAGTATTAATATGGTGTCATAGTAATTAATAATTATATCCTTTACATGCAATACATACTAGTTAGGTACATAGATAGACCCTAGAGTATTAATATGGTGTCACAGTAATTAATAATTCTGGCCTTTACATGCAATGCATACTAGTAAGGTACATGGATAGATAAAACAGTATTAATATAGTGTCATAGAAAAGCTTCTCGCAGTAATTTTTTCAGTAAAAAAATCTTCATTATAATTTCAAATCTGCATTTATTTTTATGCTTTACTGATCCAACACCTTATTTAAGATATGCGTGCAATCTTATTTGGATTTTACGTAATTTTAATACAATTGTTTTTTAAGGAGACATTTTAAATTAGATTTGGTCAAATAAGCTAATTAAATTTCACTTATACATATATCTAAATTGTTTTAGAAAGTATTTCTAAAAGAGAAGCTTTTGAATAATCAGGGTGAGACTTAAAATTCAGCGTTATCTTCAGTTTAGAATGTTAATATTGTCCTATCCATTTCAAACTTGACATGATAATGCCTGTAACACCAACTATATAATCATTAACAGAGAGTCAACAAGTTAATTTTTTACTTTTTTGATAAAATTGTTTATATGTTACAACTATGATATTTGTCTAATCTGAATAATGACTTCTATGACAATGTTACAAGCGAAACACCTATATAATCAAGTCCTAAAATGTAAGTAGTATATTTTTACACTTCAAGATAATGTTGAATATTAAATGATTTGTTACTTTATATTCATCAATGTTTAATTGTTTGTCTAATTTGTTGAGCTTATCTTTAATGGATGTTATCATCGTTGTTGCATCTATAACTTATTTAAACTTTTAGTTTTGTTGCTATTCTTATCAGATTGTTTGTTGCTGAAAGAACTAAAGAAATTATCTTCCTCCTATATTACTGTTGATTGAATTATCTAAACTATTTTAAAATGAAAATTTTTAAAATGACATTTATTCTAATTGTATGTACTGCAATAATACATTTTTTTAAAAATCAAACTGGTGCAATTGTAATATGTTATTTGCTACTTTACGTATGAACAAAATTGTCCTTGTAATTTAATGAATTATAATGTTAGGCCATAAAAATAAAATTTCATACTCTTTTGTGTTCTTTTATGTATGCTTTATTTAAACATTAAAAATACAAAGAAATAAGCTTTTATTGATCAGTTAAGTTTTTATCTTTTATTCATATAATATAACATAATAACAAAGGTGATGAGGTCGTAGGTCTGATATACATTTTAATACTCTCCTTTCATCTTATGTTTTAAAAGCGAAGCGTTTTATAAAATGGTCTATCTGTCCGTAATTAAAACTCTGATTGGTAATTTGGACAAATAAAATCGTAGGACATTTTATTTTGCCATTTTACTCACAAAAACTCTGTAGAAAAAGGTTTAAATTAAATGGGGGGCTGCTAGAACAACTAGGTAAAATGAATTTTACAGTAGAATTTATGTTACTGTAAATTTAGTTTGAGGATTTTACCGTCTATATTGTTACTTGAAATCGTTGCTATATCTTCTTCGTTGTAATAAAGAATTCTAAACGTTCATCAGTCTGATTTATCGATCTTCGCTTTAATGGATGCTATCACTCTTGGGTTCTTTCTTTTAGTTTACAGCGTATCTTTATCTAAATCATGTTGAAATGAATCATATCGCTGATGCGGCCGTTATTTTATCTTATTTTAACAACATTCAATAATGTCAAAATTCGGCCTATAAAGAATGTTATGCGTGTTCAATAAAACATTTCTAGCTTTGAAGCTACTATATAACTTGGTGAAGAGTTCGGGGGGGGGGGGGGGGGGGGGGGGGGGGGGGGGGGGGGGGGGGGGGGGGGGGGGGGGGGGGGGGGGGGGGG
>LS058385.1:0-10089 GCA_900241095.1 Acartia tonsa | reverse complement strand
GGTCATCTAACATATATTAGTCAGATTAAGCAGATGATTAGTTTAATGGTAGAAGTAAGGTCTTAAACCATTAATCAGTAGCAAAGCTTCTCAAAGATATTAAGGGATAAGATAATGGACGATACATTTAAGTACATCCCCCATTATGATACACAAAATTACCCCTTCTATAGAATAAAAAACACTTAAACACTCAACTTGAATAAACCAATTTAAATTTACTAAAGTCCTAAAGCCAACGAATAAAAAAACGTTACTAGTGTAATAAACAGCTCATTGTCCCTTCTCTCTCTTTTTATTTATAGCAAAGCTTCTCTAAGATCTTAAGGGATAAGACAATGGAGGATAAATTGTTTACTCCTCCCATTATGATTAAATTATTGATGAAAACTTTGTACAATGCTAGTTTCAAAATTTATCAAAATGGCTAACCCCAAGTTTGTAAGCTGACTAATAAGATAAATCCTTATACTAATGTAACAGGATGTTTGTTTGTCTGTGTGTTTTTATGTTTGTACCGAAGGATCTCGCTAACCGCTTAACCGACCGGGTTCTCCTTAACAGGGTCCCGGGAAGGTTTATAACTATTTTGGGGGAGGATACCACCACCTTCCCAAGAGAAATCACAAAAAATCGAAAAAAATTACGAATAGAGACTCCTACGCAACATAGCAACATAGATAGGTATCGTAATATTTTTTTAAACAAAACATTGAAAGTGCTACTAGAGGCTTCTATTTATTTTATTTAATTTTATGTCTTTTCTATTTTAAAAATTTTAATTTTCTGATCAAATTATTGTCTTTATTTATTTTTCTATTTATTTTTGGACAATTGTCAAAACCCATTACATTAATGGTTTAGATATCTCATAAAGTAAATTAGCTTAATCTTAAATACTACCTCTTCTCTCTCCTAAATTTAACCATTTTATACTAAGCTACTAACTTTAGAAAATCCTCTATGATAAAGTAACATGATGTCAACTGTCTATCTGTCTAAATCTCTATCTAACTGTATGTCTGTCTTATTGTCTATCTGTCTGTCTGTCTAATTGTCTATCTATCTTTTTGTCTATCTGTCTTTCTAACTATCTGTTTTTCTGTCTATCTATCTTTCTGTCTATATATCTTTCTGTCTATATATCTTTCTGTCTATCTTCTTTCTGTCTATCTAATTGTCTATCTTTCTTTCTGAATATCTGTCTTTCTGTCTTTCACTTTTCCTGTTTTTCTCTCTATCTATCTATCTTTTTGTCTGTCTATCTTTCTGTCTCTATATCTTTCTGTCTATCTATCTGTCTTTCTGTCTAATTGTCTATCTGTCTATCTGTCTTTCTGTCTGTCTGTTTAATTGTCTATCTGTCTTTCTGTCTATCTGTTTTCCCGTATGTTTTGATTCAGAAAAAAGCTAAAGTACATTAAACTACTTGCTCAAAATATAATTCGAGAGTAGCTTTGCAAATAATTAAGCAATCAATGAATCCATTAAAAGCAAGACAAAACAAAAACCCAAACAGTCCCGTTCACTAAACCAAACTTTCTCTAACTAGCGGAAAGGCCCAACGTTTTTGCATTTCTGCCAAAAAAAATCGCAAATTTTAAGTATTAGATATTATTACTTAAAAGTAGCAAAAATTGTTTTTGTAAGATCAAATCCCAGACCAAACTGTGTAATAACAAGAGACAATGAAATGCTTTTTGGATGAATGGTACAAAAAATAGTTTAATAGCTTTTTTGAAGTCAAACTCATTATTATAAACATTAAGGACTTAATTATTAAAGAGATGGTTATCTGTATTAAAACATTTTACACAAAAGTGTTTTGTCTTTTGATTGAATAATGTTGCTGATATATTTAAGATTCAGGTATGTTTTTTTTCGCTGTTTTAAAAGCCCTACAAAGGGCCTTTTTTTCTGTCATATGCATATTCTTTTAATTAAGCAAAATTTAAAGAACAGCGAAAATGGATATATTTTATTTTTGTATAACTTAATAACATTTGAAATTAGATATGTAAATAAATATTCTTATAATATTTATGTTTCAGTAAGGGTTAGATAACGCTTAAAGAATCGTGTGATTTTCAAGAATTTTACTTTTGAGCAGCATTGTGGGACAACCTCTCTGATGATGGGGGGCCTTGTTTAATTCATTTTGTGGTTTAAACTTGGGATACAGATATAGATTATAAAAATAAAACATTGGCATAATATAATCATTAATTGTATAAGATCGTTGCACTACTAAAAGATCTGATTGATATGTTTAATTGCCATACCTTTGTCTAAGAGCCAGAATATTCAAAATATTTTCTATTTATATAATATTTCTCTATGATTTAAATAAAATTAATAGTACTTTTCCTTAAAGTGCTTTTTGTGGATAAATATTTAAAATAAGGGGAAGGGGCCGGGATGTTTTTTTTTCTATGTTTAACCTCTGTGGGAGGCCCCATTCTTGTTGGATTATGCGGCGGTGCCTTAACACTGCGGGGCTACCCAATACACAAAACAACCTCACCTAACCCTACCAAAAATTTTCAATTGCTCAACTAGACAATCTGAGGTAATATGCTTATAAGATTATGACTGTCCTATTCTACAAATTTTATATTACTTTTTTGTCCATGTCCCAAGCTTATTTGGGAACTTTTCCAACAAAAAAAGAGACAAATGGGTTTCCGGTATTTTTTAGGGTTAAATATGAGTCTTAGCTCTAAGTACACAGTTTATATATAAAAAAAAAGAATATTCAAAGCGTAGTTTTTTTAAATAGACTATAATATTTATTTATCGCATGTATTGTAGATAGCTTTCCGCGGATATTAAAATAAAACGTATAGGATTAAAACCAGTTTTATTTTTATATTTTTAGAAAACAGGCAATGATAAGATATATTATTTTTCAGTATGGCTTATAACCTGTTCTAATTCAGCGGATATTAATCGGTTTCAAAGTAGTATACAAACAAACAAAAATCTACATGCACCATCACAAATTTAATTTTTTTTTCAAAACTAGGCGGCTTAACAAGACACTTTATGTTAAAGCACCAAAGAAATTTTATAATATAAAATATATTAACCCCTGTTATGAATAATAATTGTACATGTATGAAGTAATGTTCTAAGCATAATAACACAGACAAATGTTCAGTTATTTCAATCTATGTAATATTTGAAAAAATAATATTAGTGTGATTATTTATTCTTTAAAAAATCCACTGGAAAATGTTTAAGGGGCATAGAATCAAATCAAATTACATGGATCTTATATGAGATTATCAACTGAAACTTGTAGCGGACTAAAATAACGATACCCCTCTACCACCTTTACCCAATCTACTCCCCTACTACCAGATGAACGAACTGACCAATAAATGATAGGGAAATAGCAACATAAATTGAGGACAATTTTTCCCCTGTCATAATATTTACGTATATACTACATCCTTATAAGGAAACTGAAAGTAATTTTAAAACTTGAAGAAAAATTAATTCAAATTGATTAAAATTACTGAAATATGTATTTATTTCTAAACATAGTACAACAGTATCCATTTCAATTTTAAGTAAAAATTAAAATATTCTTAACAGCTTATATCATCAACTTTTCAACATTTTATTTTGGTTCAAGAAATAAATCATTTATGTTATTAGTTATAGATAACAACATATAGTTTAAGATATTAATCAAAGATAAACAGATCCTGGTTACTTATTTTTAAGGCGGTCTCTCATGCATATTGTAGCTTGGCCCAAATTGCAAATTATCAAAAAAAAATATTGGCTACAGCATCAATATTGCTGTTTTTAGCAACATTAACCACATTTTTGGCGGCTGCAGCTGCAGATATAGGATTTAGGCTGCGCTAAAAACGGTTACCGTTCATTAATTTATTGTATCCAGGAAACATATTTAAGTTGTATTTACCAGGGAGGAAGGGGACCGGACATTGGGCTGTTTATTACACTAGTCCCCAAAGTTTGGTAATAATGTTTTTTATTTGTAAATTTTATTAAGTTTTGGTTGGTTGATTCATTAAGTTGAGTGTCCAAACTTTTTAACTACTAATTGTAACCTACAGAAGAGGTAAATTTGTGTTTCATTATTGAGAACGTATATCAATTTATTGGGCATTGTCTTATCCCTTTAAATCCCTGTAGCAATCTAGTGGGCGTTTTTGTTAAAAAAAAACTCGGCCAACAATTATGACATGGTTCAAAATATTGCTGGTTCAAAATATTGCTCATTTACTAATTTTTTACACGCTCCTCAAATCTGATTTTGTTAACAAAAATATAAAAATTATGGATAAAACATCAACAATGTTTTGTCTAATATGGAACCATTTGATGTTTTATGTCAGCTATGTAGCATTTAAAAAGTTGTCATACATAACGTAAACATATATATTAGGCCCCTATATGACTATGTTTTTATAAATTAATTTCGAGATTTTAGCGGTGATACATAGAGACACTTGGTATTTCGTTCTTTGGAAGAGTAATTGTCAAACCTTGCTTATTCTCGAATAAAAAGAAAAAATAGGCTTTACCTTAAGCTTTTTGAAGATGAATACAAAAACATTGTATCCATGGTTTAAAAATCTGCTATACCCAAAACATTCGAGTTATTTAAGTGTGGAGGCGTTTACTTGATTCTCAGCTATGCAGAGCATAATTTCAATGGCCAAAACTAATTTGGGTTGAAAGAGGAAATACCAGAGATCTAAAGGGATAAGACAATGGCTAATACATTGATGTACATCCTGGATGATAAGACACCAAAGTACCCCTTATGTAGATTACAATTAGTGGTTGAAACGTTTGGACATTCAACTTGATTCTCAGCTATGCAGAGCATAATTTCAATGGCCAAAACTAATTTGGGTTGAAAGAGGAAATACCCAGGGTTAAAGGGATATATAATAGTTATTCATCGCATCGTATTATAGACAGCTTTCCACGGATAGCAAAATGAAAAATTACAAGATTGAAGCCCCGATGGGCCACAGGCCGGGCTAACCAAATTGGTTCAAACGTATGATGTTTTATTTTATTATTCGTAGAAAATTTTCTACAATTCTATACGATACATAATTTCTGAGTATGGCTGAAAACTGGTTCTAACCCAGCGGATATTAACCGGTTTTGACGCCACACTGGAATCCCCCAACTCCATATCAATAGCACCTAGAGGCATTTTAGAGGCGTACCCACTAGTTATAAGAAAGTCAGTACATAAAAATTAAAATTTCTTTTTTCTTACAGCAACCAATTCCTTTTATCTGATTAGAAAAGCAAGTTTAATAAGCAAAAGAAAAAATATAAAAAATCGTTATATTTATTTTGCTTAATTCAGAAGTTTTGAATTAACTAAAGCTTTAAAGATTAACGATGTACTGTGTATCTGTTAAATATTTTTAAAACAGCACATTTAGTTTTATATTTTAAAACAAATTTAAGGTCCTAAAAAAACTCCAGCCTAAAAAACTGAGTCAAATTAACATTATAGTTTTGCAGCCTATATATTTGAGTTTAGATAAGCTTCAGGCTATCTTCATCCAGGGATCTAAAGGGATAAGACAATGACCGAAAAATTGATGTACTTCCCCAATTATGATACACAAAACTACCCCTTCTGTAGATTCAGTGGTTGAAACGTATGGACATTGAACTTAATGAACCATCCAATCAAAATTCAATAAAAGTCCCCAAGGTTGTTAAGGCAAGGAAGAAGAAAATGTTATCATTAAACTTTAGGGACTAGTGTAATAAAAAGCCCAATATCCCCTCCCTCACTGCTTTTTATTAGTTGCAAATCTACTTTATAACTCAGGTTTGTCCGTATATTCTTACTTCCATATTCTTTATTAATCATAATTTCTTCTTTCATGAAGGATTTTAAAATTTTTAATCATAAAAGGAATAAATGCAGAGAGGAGGGAGAGGACATTAAGCTGTTTATTACACTAGTCCCTAAACTTTCATAATAAGGTGTTCTTCTTTGTTGGCTTTACAACTTCAAGGACTTATATTGTTTGGTTCATTAAGTTATCCATACGTTTCAACCACTAATTGTAATCTACAGTAATTTTGTGTATCATCATTGGAAATGTACATAAATTTCTTGGTCATTGTCCTTTCCCTTTAGATCCCTGTTATAAATGAGCTATTAACTTAGCTGTTTTGTTTCATATTGCTATTACTATTTAAATAAAAAAAAATATGTTTGGTTGATTTAAACCTACAAAAAAAAGTTGATTAACATATTAATTTATTTTTTCAGATGTGGCTGCGCCCCAACCTTTGTGTTGTCCTAGTTCTGCTGGGTTGTAGCTCCTCGCTAGCTGATAAATCTGGTCATAGTAATGAAGCAGCCCACAATGCTAACACTGAATACCTACACTTTAGAAATGCTAATGATATCAGGTAAATCATTTTATCTTTGCAGCAAAGCAATTCTAAATTTCTCTCTGTTTGTTAATCGGCTGTAAAATGAAGCTTTCTATAGTGGCTTTGAAAAATAACGTAATATTGGCCTACAATTAGTAAATTAAAATGTATTTTGGCCTTCCATTTGTAAATTATTCTGTGTATTGGTCTATCATTGGTAGTTTGTAAAGTATGACGTCATTTTTATGGGCACTATAAAAAGCTTCCTGTGAAATTATAAAGATAAGGAATAATGTAAAAAATAGAATACTGTATTTATTTTAAATTTCAAACGAAAAAGATTGAAAAAGGAAGAAAAAAGATAAATAGATAGAAGAGAAAAAGATAGATAGTTAGGTATATAGAATGGTATTTAGAGAAAAAAGATATATAGATAGATTGATACTAAGACAAAAATGTAGAAAAAAAAAGAAAAGAGAAATAAAATAAAATTCTAAAAGAAAAATCTAAAATGTATGAAAATACAAGGAGCTAATTTTTGACCAATTTAAAGCAAATGAAATAAGGTGCAAAAAGCATAGAAACTTATAATTATGGACTAGTTGTGCATCCACTTTGGATCAAGTAGGGAATAGTCCCCAAAGTTTTATAATAACGTTTTCTTGTTTATTGGCTTAATGACTTTGGGTACTTTTATTGAGCTTTTTTTGGTTGGTTGATTAATTTGAGTGTAAACTTCTAATTGCAATCTACACTACAGAAAGAGTAATTTTGTGTATCATCATTGGAAATATACATTTTTATCGGCTATTGTCTTATCCCTTTAGATCCTTGGGTTGTAAAAGCGTGTAAAGAAACTGTTTTTTTGTGCTTTGCTACTTTTTTATTCTTAACTAAAAAAAGACCTTCCATCGTATTTTTTACTTAATCCTCTAATCCATATTATTGATTTTTAACGCCTCTGGGAAAATAATTTTGCCACGGGTTACAAATTTGCACTTTTCAACCATTCATTTAATTAGAAAAATTGCTGAACCTTTTGAAATGTTTATGATCAACAGGAATGGGTGATAAATTAATTCACTCCCAGCAATTTTTTAAAACAAAATATTTCATGTGTAGACTGGAAAACATTGAACATTTTTACTTTGTACAATCCAATCTAGATTCAAAGTTTAATCAAATTTAGTAAATTTATTATATCCTATTTAATTTACAGATGAATGTCCCCTTTTTTAGACCTCTTAAAGTATTTCTTTTCCTCGAATTTTTTTTCGTATAAAAAAGATTTAAGTTAAGGATACAATTATCTATAAAAGAATTTTTAAGCATAAAATTTAGATCTTAAACATATCATATATGTTGACTACTAGCGGCTGCACCCCTAAATTGGGAAATGAATAAGTTTAATTGAAGCTCTTTATAGTGCCTATAAAAAATTACTTTACACATTTCAAATGACCAATGATAGGCCAATACACTGACTAAATTACCAATGGCACCAGTATACATTTTAATTGACCAATGCCACTATAAAAAGATTCAGTTTAATTATTGAAGTAAAAGTATAAATATTAAGGAATCTATTGAAGATTGACCTTTCACTCCCCCCAAAAATGGTTAACAACTGAAAGCCGATTAAATCAGTGAGTGGATAGACATATAGCAGGAATCTAAAGGGATAAGACAATGACCTATAAATTGATGTACATACCCAATGATGATAATACCCTTTCTGTAGATTACAATTGGTGGTTAAAACGTTTGGACACTCAACTTAATGAACCAACAAATCAAAATTCAATAATAATCCGCAAAGTTGTAAAGCAACAGATAAGAAAACGTTATTAAATATCATATTGTCCCCTCTTTCTGATACCCAATATATTTTCTACATATCTTATTATCCCCCACTCTCACCTCAACTTTTTGTTTAGATTTCACCGCCCAGTTCACCGCCATTATCCGAACCACGCTGCTGCCCAACATCATCCTAGGTATGATTATCATTTCATAAAAGTAAAAGGATGTCTGTCTGTGTGTACCTTAGGATCTTTCTAACCGCTGAACCGATATGGCCCCAAGGACTTGTTAAATCTCCAAAAAGTTTGTTTTTGTGTTATTCTGTCTGTCTGTGTTTCTGTTCATATTTTTTGGAATTCTGTAATTTACATTATTTTCAAACTATAGAAGAATATGATTCCAGTTGTTTATGTTTTGTATGTTTATAATTTTGAAAAGGGGACTTTTGTTAGAATACAAATGCGTAAGATTTTATTAAAACTAATCTTGTTTTGAATGTCTAGATCACAAGCCGCAGCCCCGCGCTCACTGCCCCACCCCCACCCTCAACAACAACTGCAACAGCAACAACAAGCCCACTTTGCTCAACAACAACATCACCGTGCTCAGGCAAATTATAATCTTAATATAAAGTTGGGCTAGCAAAAATTTTGTGTATTTATATTGTGGTAATCCGCAAGGGATAACAGACGTTTGGCGGGGGATACAGTGCGACAACGCTTCAAGTAGAGACGGTGGACGTTCGCTCCCACCATCAAAACACTTTGATTGAATATGTACAAAAGATGTATTTGCCTCAGCGGTTATAAATATACTAACATAAACAACATAATGGCATCCTATGCAGTAGATATAGGTAGATATACAACATAAAATAATAATATACAGGAACATAGCAGTATATGGGGTCTGACCCTCCATCCCTGCCCTGCAGGCATCGGATGGAGAAAAGGTTTTGAGAACTTACTGATCTTGGATAACTTTTTAATTTAAGCTGTGAACCAACTTTATATTAAAACAAATTTTAATATACAGGCTGCCGCTGCAAGAGATTTAAGTGTTGGTCATCACGGTGAAGGACATCATGAACAACATGGACAACAAGGTAATATCTTAGTATTGATCATCATAATGAGGGAGATGTCAGGGAGAGAGGGGACAATGGGCTGTTTATTACTCTAGTCCCTAAAGTTTTATAATAACTATTTTGTTATTTAAAGCTTAACAACTTTAGGGACTTTAGTGAGTTTTGATTGGTTGTTTAATTTAAGTATTTAAACGTTTCAACCACTAATTTTAATCTACAGAAAGGGTAATTTTGTGTATCATCATTGAGTAATTTATACAATAGTTTTAAAAGATGACTACCTTCTGTTAAGGTCATCATGAAGTGCCTCATGGCCACCCTCAACATAATCAACACCAAGCAGGACAAGAACATCATCATCCAAGACAAGAAAAACATTTACAGGTTCAAAATTATTTTATTGCATTTCAACATTAATTATTAGGAAAAATTACCAATAAAACAAAATCAAAGTAGAAATAGTTCCTAAAACCATATCAAGACTTTTATACAACTCATTCAGGCCATCAATTTTCGAGATCTTTAGCTACAGACAAAAAATCTTTACTACTTTATAGTATTAAAACCTAAAGCTTCGTACATAGCATATCGGGGCTATGCATTTAAGGGTGTAAGAAATGGGTATAAAAATAGCGTTAAACCAGCCCAAGGCCTTAAAAAATCCCGATAATTATATGAAGCTTCCCTGACAAAAAACCCATTACCATAAATTCCATTACTTTTTTTAGGGCAACAACGCACCCCAACAAGCTGTACACCACCATCCCAGGCGCCCTGCCCACCCCCCAACCCACAAT
>LS058384.1:0-10091 GCA_900241095.1 Acartia tonsa | reverse complement strand
ATGCTATGATCACATTTATTCTGTCGACATAAACTATAACAATTGTAAGTGCTTATATATTTGACAGCTCCACACTTTTCCCCACCTTCCACCTTCTTTTAATTCGTTCTATGCGCCTTTTAAATCATAATATTTATAATCTAATCAGGGATGCAAAGTCGGGATATGGGAGATTAAAAAAATCATCCCCAAATAAATTTTTTTTTCATAAATAGAGTAGCCCCCTCTCCCTCTATGAAGTTTAAAATCCACTTACTTACTGCAAATGAAATAGTAATGCAAATTTTATAGTGACTAATAAAAATAACGTCAGACAATACAAATAACCAATAATAGGCCAGTATACATTATAGTGGACCAATGGAAAAATATGTATTGGCCTATTATTGTTTACTTGTATTGAATGACGTCAGTTTTTATTAGGCACTGTAATCTGCTTCATAAAAAATCTCACTTTTTTTTCGTTTGGTTTTAACTGGTGGTAAAAAATGATTTTCAACAATTTTCACACACCTTTATCCCTGCATAATCATATTTACTCTCTTTCCTTCCTCTCTCTGTCATACAAATTTAGTGGCAAAATTGTTCTGAAATTATGACGTGCTACGGTCTATTTATACAGGGATATAGAGGGATAAGACAATGGCCGATAAATTGATGTACATCAACAATGATGATAACCAAAATGAACCCTTATAAATTAAAATTAGTGGTTTAAACGTTTGAGCACTCAACTTAATGATCCAACAAATCAAAATTCAAAAGTCCCCAAATTGTCAAGCCAACGAATAAAAAAACGTTATTATAAAACTTTGGGGACTAGTGTATTAAACAGCCTACTTCCCCCCTCTCTCTCTCTGTCATTTATAGGTAATACGCTCAGCTTACTCTCCCTAAATAGTGTAATATAGTGTAAATAAGTTTACAGTTGAACAGACAAAGTTAAATAATAAGTCTAAATTTCAGCCATCTATATTTGATAGCAACTGAAAAACTATATGTATCCCAAAGAATGTACGTTCCAACCATATCATGGAGAGACCTATAGACCAAGTGAATTAAAGTAATTGCTCATTGGTGACTTGAATCTCAATAAAATAATTGAGACGTCTTTCTTTGATAACAGAAGGGGAAAAATGTGGAAATTTTATATTCACCAGAGCATCACGAACAGACGGCCGGACCGGGTGAGTTAAAGAATTGCCTTGCAAAATCTTCACATGGAAATTTAACCGTCTATCTCTAATAGACGACGAGATAGCTCATATGTTTATGACGAACGGAAAGACAGACCGACACAAAGCAGTTACAGAAAAAGCGAAATCTTCACAACAACAAAAATAGCGTTCTATCTCAAATAGCCGACGAGATAGTTCAGGACGGACGGTAAAAAGTACATGCAGAGTTAGTTTTGCGCAGCTTCGCTGCTAAAAAGTGGATGATGATTTATATTTAGGTTTCTATCCTTTTCATGTACTATCGCTACTGTTAACGTAACTGTACTTGTTTCTATTCTAAGTATATCTTATTTTCCTTCTCTCTCTCTCCCTCTCTCTCTCTCTCTTTCTCTCTTTCTCTCTCTCTCTCTCTTTCTCTCTCTCTCTTTCTCTCTCTCTCTTTCTCTGTCTCTCTCACTCTTTCTCTAAAGCCCTATTATCTCAAGTTTACCTAATACTTATGCAGTTATTTATAACAAACGTACAGGATACGAATGGTTTTATTATTTACATCATTATTGAAAAGCTGTAATTTTTGCATAAGGAAAAAACACAGTATCTAAATAAACACCAATTTACCAACAGGTGCGTTCTAAATGGAACCTAAGTATTATTTAAGAGTAAAGATACTAAAACATTATTATACGCTCTTAAAATCCAAGTTTTTCTTTCGGCACTTTGACCATTTACTTTTCTTATCTGATCTATTATATTATTGCCCTTGCTGCTATACTTATGGATGAAATTTGTTCACCTATTCGCTTCGATCATATTAAAAATAATCATTCTTTTCATTACCTAAACCTTTTCAGTGTCTCATTGATTGTGAAATCCTATGTTAAATTTAATGCGTATGCCATAAATGCATATTTTCAAAGGTAAAGCTGCTACTCTATAATTACAAATATCCGTCAGTATTTGGGTGAAGTGAGATTTTCGGCTGCTATCAAGAATTGGTACTGATATATTTTATGTCAATTTACACAATACTTTCAAGAGATTTACATAATTAATGGGCATTACTTATTTTGCCCGTTTCGTTTATTTTGTTGTTATGGATAGATGGATTCTAAGAAGAAAACATCACTTTCTTGGCTGTTATTTAGGATAGTTACCTGAATTTCTTAACCCGCGACTTTGGCTCAACACGTAGCGCATCCGCTCGTTGATAGGTTCAAATCTCGGACCAACACCACGTCATAACTAAAAGACGTTAAAATGGTTCCTACTGCTGCTATGTTAGGTGCGCGACATAAATAGTAAGAGTAGGGGGAATGCCCATGCACAGATGGGACTTCTCAGACAAAGGTCGTGCAATCAAAGGGTTGGTTGTATGATGGGCAAATGAACGCTTTACACCGCAAGCATAGGGCTTAGGGCTGTCACCCCTATCCTATATCCATAAAAAGCCACATTGTTACAGAAACACTGACAAATTATCAGCAGCCTATGCTTCCCCTGTGGAGTGAAAAGGGCTTGTTACTGTTTTTTTCTTACTTAAATTTCTTATATAGATTCAAATGATCTATTAATGTCTAATATTTGGGTATAATTGGTTCATATTAATAAGCATTGCTACTATTGGATGTTGTTATTATTGTTATTTTTAAATATTTAAATTGTGTTAACAATTGCAACAAAAGAGAATATTTATGTTTAGCCGAACCGGAAGATGACAAGAGTGTAGCAAGTTCTAGACCGGATGTAATAAGTGAAGGAGGAAGGAATGAAGGGGAGAGTAGTTCCTAGATAGCCCACTTCCAGTTGTATATGTTTTCATCATTTAGGAAAAATATGGAAATTTTTATTAAACTTAAAAATACCATCTTGATCACTAACATTCCTTATTTTGGAAAAAAATTTAAAAAGCGTTTATTTATTACTTTAGGTCAGGTTAGGTTATGTTATATTAATATCTGGACCTATGTAAATGTTCTCTTAAATAGAAAACCCAATCGGTTCAGTGGTTAGTGATATCTAAAGTTTCAGACAAAAAACCTTAATACTTTATAAAAAATTTCCCATTTGAATTTGTAGAAATATGAATAAGAATCTGTTATTGTTCATTTGTTTTCATCTAGCAAATCCTAAACAATACTTTAAACAACAACCCAAGGAAATCTTTGTTTAATTACATCAACATTCTGTTCACCAATAAGATAGCAATGACGTCCAAGCTTTTTTATGGGGGGGTGGGGTTCAATAAATCTGGAAAGAGGTAATTAAATTTTTTGTTGGGGAGGTAAAAAGATTTACTTGATTTTAAAAAAATATGGGCACAAAACAAGGGCGAGAAGGTTTTAAAAAAATAATGGGAATGTGAAGTTACCCCCAAATTAGTTGTTTGTTTTTTTAGGTGTGGGTGGGGGTAAATACCCCCTCCAAAATGGTTGGGGGTGCCTACGGCAGTTTAGCGCCTATTTGATATCTATATGGTACAGTTATCAGGTTCAAACCAATTTTTAAAAATAACAGAGGTGAATTCTTTAAAAAAACTTTTGCCCCACTAAAATCAGTTTGCCCCACTAAAATTTTAGTGAGTCAAAATGATCCCCTCAAAATTTTTAGTTTTCCTCACTGATTTTAGTGGGGCAAAAGTTTTTTGAATAATTCACCTCAGATAAGAATATTATAAAGAAACAAATTTGAAACAACACAGTACACGGAGGTGAACCCTGGAGGCTCAGTAATTATGGATTGTCTTGTTCTAGATAAGAATCCTAATTCCGAATGTATTTGGCAGAGAAATAATTATCCTATTTTAATACAGGTTCATATTCTAAAAAAAAAGTTTTTATTTGTCTTTCATTATATAATAAGTATGACAATATCCATTGATGGCGAAGCACAAAAAAATCATGAGAAGACAAACGGACAAATTGATATTAAGAGTCATAAACAATTAATATATGTATATAGAAAATAACAAAACTTATATAATATATATAAAAGTGTATATTTCTTTTGTAGCATGACGTAGTGTGTCACGACAGACAAACGGACCACGTAAATTGAATACAGACTTGATGCTCATTGGGGGAGAGTTAAAGTGGTACTCCCCAAACAAGTTTTGCCTTCAAAAGTTACATTAGATTGCCCCCCCCCCCTTAAAAAAATCTTGGAAGTCCTTGAATTATACCCAGAGGACCAATTTGTAAAAATGTATATAGGAGGGCAAGTATGAATGGTCTGGCGTGAAGTCCCAGGGAGACTGTTCTCTTCGTGTCCTCAGGGCTAATATTTTGTATGATGATGGAGATTGGACTTGTCAGGTAGAACATTTTTTGGATCATGGAAACAAAAACAAGTAGCTTGTTTCGTCGTATTTTCACAGCAGGTCTTGGTAGGTTATTTTAGGTTAGGTTAAATTCGGTAAATGTAAATGATTGCCCCGCAGGGTTAGAGCCTTAGCAGGGTCTAGAAAAAGGAGAAAAGCAACTGTGAAATTACAACCGCAGCTGTAGACAAAAAATTACCCTTTTCTATGACGCGGTTTTGACCAAGACTTGAACCCATCTCCATCCTAACATCTAGCGACCGCGTTTACATTTCTAGCTATTTAGGGGTTTTTGGTTCTTGAAGCTAATCTACAAATAAAACTAATTTTTATCTTTCTTCTCTTTCTTTAAGGATACACTTCTAAGTCCTTTTCTAAATATCTCTCTTTTCTATTTTCTCTATAATTATATCGTATAGGTGACAAGATCATCATATGAAGTGATGGACAGCCTTTCCAGCCAGGTAGGTCAGCTGGTTGTCCGCCAGCCACCCAGCAAACCTCAAATATACAAGTCTGATGAATCGGCTGCTTCAGGAAAAGTGGATTGCAATTTTATATAATTTTTATACCTATAGTTGCTTACAAAGGAAAAATTATTAAATCAAGAAATGCCTTTAATAAAACTAAAACCGGCTAAAAACGAATACTTAAAACTATATATTCTACTAGCAGCTACGCTCCAAACATCAATTGGCAGAGAAGGGCTGGAAAATAGCTCAAAACAATCCCAAGACTTAAATGATAAGCCTAAATCCATCACAGTACCACTGCGAAGCTCACCTAAAATATAGATCACAAAAAAGCCTAACTACTTCATGTAATTGGATAATATTGGTTTTAAAATTCTTTATATATATATAAATCTCCTTATTGTAACTCATCTCCTGATAGGAAGTATCTCAGTGCGCGCAGACCAGCCACAAAACTTGTTCTGTGAAACACGTGGTGGCAACCCAGCCCCTCGTGTTGTCTGGTACATGGACAACACAGAACTCCCCTCAGAGCAGGTGAATGAGACGGAGGCCGGGGACACGAAACACTGGAGGGTGGTGAGTACGCTGGCCTATGTATTCCGCAAAGAAATGAATGGAGTGGAGCTGAAGTGTAGTGTGGTACATGAAGCGCTAACTAGAAAAATGCGCGAAGAAATTGTAAAGCTGGATGTTCAGTATCCACCAACTGTACAACTCCTAAGGTAATGATTTAAGTAAACATTAAATGCTTTTAAGTAGAAAAAACGTAATTTGCTAACAGACGAAAAATATCCCCAACAGGGGGATCCAGGTAGTTGTCTGGTTTTACATCTATACTTATAGATTTATTGCTATGATGATACTTTGCGGGTCATCTAAAAAAACGCATATCTTAGAAAACGCCTATCTCAAAAAATGCCTACTGTATTTTTTATAATAAAGCCTTCCTTATATCTAGCATTCAATAGAATAATAAGAATATATGTATATTAATATCTTGATCTTGATATATTAATATGAATATGTCACAATTTTATTAATTTTGTATAAAGACTTGTCATTTATCATCTTTACTTTGCTACTTTAATTTTTTCTCATTATTTGAATATGAATTTAAAAATGTTGCTATTATTGAAATGTCTAGGATGCCCAACAACGAGGAGGTAGAGAGTGGTGTTGACACAGTTGTGCTGCAGTGCAAAGCAGATGCAAATCCTCCACCTGATATTGTCTGGCGAAAACTTGGAACTAACTCAATTTTCAGAATTGAAGAATACCTTAGGTTATATTTTGGAAGCTTTTTATTGTGACTATAAAAATGACGTCATACTGGCACACCATTGCATTGGTCAATTAAAATGTAAACTGGCATACCATTGGTAAGTTAGTTTGTTTATTGACCTATCATGAGTTGTATTGTATTAAGTCATTTTATTTATAAGCACTATAAAGAGCCTCAATATTTTGCACCCAAAAATGAAAACTTTGCATCGGAAGGTTATTAAAAAAAGATAAAAAACTTAAATGCTTATTAAGAACTCACATTGATTTCCTTAGATTGTATGGGTGTTATTATTTTTTTAAAAAGTTTTGTTAGCCTTCTTTGAGGTTAGTCAGGCAATAACCCTTTTTAACACTTCAGAGTCGCTACCAGCTTCCACTTAATAAGCTCATTTCTTTGGATTATAGAGAAATTATGCAACTAGTATTGTCTTTTTTGTGCTAATGTTATGCATTAACAGTTAAAATTACAAAATAGAAGACACGCCCTTGAAAACATAATTTTTGTAAATAGAAAGCACATGAAACTAGTTTAGATACTCATCTATAACGATTTACTTTTTTGTTCTGAAATTATATTTAAATTATTGCTAAAAATAAAATATTTCGATTTGTGTAAGTTTTATTTTGGTTATACTTTCCTTATAATTTTCTTTTTTGAAATTAACCATTGTTGAAATTCCAGGTTCGAGCCCGTGCATGAGACAGACAGTGGGTCCTATATTTGTCTGGCCAGGAACTCCTTGGGAGCCAGTGACGAGATAACCGCCAGCATACAAGTTCAATATGAGCCCAGAGATGTCGCAACTATACCTAATAATTTTATTGATCTAGAAGTTGGGGACAAACAAGTAAGAATTACTTGGATTTTACACCAGATTATCTTGTAAAACATGTAGCTGGCTAAAATAACGATCCTTTCCATCTACTCTTCTTACCTCATTCACACCCCTTATTCCTTCTGTATGAACGAGATTACCAATAAATTATGAAAATAACCTAAATTGACAACAATTTTTTCCCTGTCAAAATATTCACGTATATTCTATATCCATTCTAGTAAGGTTATTTTGGCAGTGACGCTTCAATACTTTAATATTGTTTTTTATCTCTTGGTAAGTAATGTTTTTAGACACAAAAGCTGTTTATTACTTTAACCAATTTTCTGCTAAACCCTTTTCAAGCCAAGTACTAGTCCAATGCACACTCCATTATTAGTTCGTTTGAGAATTTCGTTTTTTTAACCTGCAAAAGAAAGTAAATTTTTCCAGCTTATGTTTCTTTCGCATGTTGACCTTTCCCACGTCAAAATAGTTGAAACCGTCCTCTTACATACTAGAAAATTCATTATTAAGCCGAACTGCAAAAATAAAGTAGTTATTATTATGTCAACATTATGTCATAGTGTTATGTTGATGATACGTCAGCTAATGTCGCTTTTATCTAATACCTAATATAGTTGATGCAAATAATGAGATATAATGAATGACCTTCACAAATTAGAGTTTTTTAACGACATAAAGTGAAAATTTAGACACAAACCAATAAAATTTTGTGTCAAGAGAATGTTAAAAGTATTAACAAAGACAACTTAATTAATCCAGAGGTATAGACAAACAGACTCAAAAACAAACGGACATCCTGGCGCTTTTTCAAAGGTTAATATTTTTGTTATTTTTCAGGTATTAAAATGCATTGCTAATGGAAAACCTGAGGTTGAGTTTGATTGGATACATTCACCATTGGATGATATGAATATAGAAGATAATAAGAATACTGTCTTCACAGCAGATAAGGTCAACATTATCATATCATTATACTAGTTGCTTCGCCCCTAGTCTCTAGGATCCACAATTTGCGAGATCTTTAGCTCAAACAAAAAATCTCATAACTTAAAATAATAGGATGAACATGAACAATAATGAAACACGAAAAGTAGTAGTTAATATTATTTTAACCAGTAGGAAAAAGAATGATTGAGAATTAAACACTTCTATCACCATTTCTTTAATTATACCGAAATAATAAATTGCCTTTTAATTTAAAGTCATTTTTTTGAACAATATTGTTGCTTAATTCACTTTCCCTTGACATAAATTAATTATCAATATCATACTTTCTTCATTAGCTTATGGAATTTATATCAGATAAAGTTTATGCCTTTACAACATGTTAACGAAGAAGTCGATTCTTGAAATATAAATGAGTCACGCCGAATTACAAGATAATTGCATCATCAAAACAACTTTAGATTCAGCTAGCTTCCAAACGGCTGGCAACACAGTCTATGTCCGCACATTGAATATAACCGGAATTCAAAGACCAAAAACTATTTATTATCAAATTCAATAATTTAATGTTTTAGAATGGAGAACTAGTGTTGGAGAATATAACCTACAGCCATGAAGGACTCTGGAGGTGTTCAGCTTCTAATTTAATCAAGGTAATCAAGTAAAATAGTGTAAACATGCTGCAAAGTACAATGTTATAAACAAAGCATCTCTATAATAAAGTCCTAAAAAGTAAGTATGTGCTTCCTGTATTTAAGCAGTTTTGCAACAAAATATATAAAATTTAGTTTAGACCAATATATTTATATTCTGCTTATTAAGTTCTGACACTACAATTTTTAATGATCGTTTGTCTTCCCGTTTCAAAGCTCCCTTTTTAATGATGTTGTCATTTTTGCCTTGTTGAATAAAATTATATCTAACAGGGTGAGAAACGTAAGGTGCATAGTGAGCTGTTACGGGTGCAGGTGACTGGACGTCCTATGCCCGCCACGTCACCACAGGAAAAATCTGCCATGTCACTGCAACACGCCACATCAACAGAAAATGCCGAGTTGTCCATGACCTTCTGTGCCGACCCGCCGCCACGAGCGGTCAGATGGGAGTGGGGAAGCATGGTGCTGTTAGAAGGGGAGGTGCATGGTAGGATAGCCTCTATGCCACTGGAAAGTGTTGGGCAGGTAAAAACTAACACAACTTACATTACAAAACAACTTTCCAAATCCCAATTGAAAAATGATATATAAATTGCCTAAAACCTTTCCAATGTTATAAAATCTTACATATATAACAGTGCGTTTGCACTATTACACAATGAAAATAATTCGTTCTATTTCTTTTTATTTCCCCCACTCCTCCTATGCTTATGGAATATTGGTCCCCTTTGCTCTTGTAATTATACTAATGCCTAGGATTGTTACATAAGTAAGCTGAGGTTCTTTCCTGTGACCGAAGAGGATGACCGAATCTACTATCTGGTTGCTGAAAATGACCGCGGTCAAATGAGAGAATCATTGCGGCTGGAGGTCACAGATCCCATTTCTATGGAAACTGTTATAGGTAAATCATTAATATCGTTATAAAATATCGTACTATCTTATATGAACATGAGTCCAATGTGATCTCGTAAACGAACGTTCCATCGTTTGTTGGAAGCTTGATATTGATCTGGAGCAGGTTATAGGCTGTTTGACAGGATGTGGGGGTATATATAACTCAACCTAAGAGGCTAGCATAAGAAAAAATACACCCATCTAATTTTTTTTTCACAAAAAAAAAACAAAATCCATGTTTTAAAAATAATAATCAGGAAGATATCTACTTTTCATTTGTAGTGTGCTACAAAGTAAAACATGTCTTTTAACAATTGCGAATATTTAGTAGGGTTGGGCCGGATACTTTTTAGGCCGGATACCGGATATCCGGCTGATTTCAAATGCCGGATATCCGGTTATCCGGCCGGATAACCGGCAAAATTACCAGATATTAAAGTAGTAAAAAAAAATTTCTTCAGAAATCTTATATAAATTTACATAAAGTTAAACTTATT
>LS058383.1:0-10091 GCA_900241095.1 Acartia tonsa | reverse complement strand
ATATTCGTAGAAAGCTGGATATAATACGATGCTAGACATAGTTTTTTGGTATGGATGAGAACCGGTTCCTATCCACCAGATTCGAATGAATACGAGAAAAAACTATTCTTACCTTCCATCAAAATCTTTATCTTTATCTTCAAACATCTTTTCCATTTGCTCACTGAAAATAAAATATATATCCGTTATATAAAGTAGTAAGGTTTTTGGTTTGTAGCTTAAGATTTCAATAACTGCTGCACCGATTGAGTTTTCCATTTTAGGGAGGCTTCACATAGGTCCCGGGATTGTTTAAGGCAATCTTATTTATAGATTTAAGTTTTAGGATGGTTTAGGCTATTTTTTGTCCTTCCACACCTTTTGAAGAGTCCTTGGGTGCTAGGGTCGCAGCCTCTAGTATTTATACTGAACTAACATATTCCTTTCTTCCTGTCGTGTATAATTTAATTAAGTTTTTGGATGGTTTTGTTCCATATATTTGCTCAGTCCCTTTACCATCAAATGTGCAGAGGTGGATTCTTAAAAAAAACTTTTTTGCTCACTGCCTCACCAATATTAGTGAGGCACGCTAAAATATTTGTAAAAAATCCTCCAAAACCGTATAAAAAAACTACAAAAACTAAATAAAATCATAAAAGGGTTATTAACATAAGATTTTGTTTAATTTTTGTGGAATTAATGCAATTTTTGAGGATCTAAAAAAAATTTATCGAGCCTCACTAATTTTAGTGAGGCAGTGAGCCAAAAAGTTTTTTTAAGATTCCACCTCACAAATATGAAGTCTAATTCTATTGTTAAAAAAAATGTCAATATTATAGGTTTAAATATTGTTAAGTATTTACAGTCAATATCTTATACAAACATTTGTACCTAGTTTAAGCTAAACTTTCTACAATTAGGGCAATTCAGTCCGTCCAACTTAACGGATTGTTCTAAACTTTAAAATTGTCCTATCGATTTCAAACATTGTATAGGAATTTCAAAACAGCTTAATAAGAGCACAAAATTTTCGGGTTAGATACTAAGAATCTAAACAATCTAAATAAAAAAATTTTATGGTCAGGAATACGATAAGATAATGAACGATAAATTGATATATGTCCCAATGATAATAAAAAATTACATCTATTTATTTTGGATTAAAATAATTTGTGAAAAGTTTTAAACACTAGTTTTGAACCGACCATTACAAATTCAATAAGGTATCCAGAACTTTTAGCGAACAAATGTGTTAATGTGGTTATAGAACTTTTGGTACCAGTGTACCAAAGTCCCCTCCCTGCCTGGGTTGGATTAAGAATGAGAAGTGGTCATTATTTGTTGTTGTTATGGCCATAATATGAAGTCATTAAGACAAGATTACAAGAAAAACTTGTTTGTGCTTGTCTCTCTTCAAATTTTGTAGTGTCGCTTCTTTATACTTAATCTTATATAGTAACCGAATGTCCGTCTGTCTGTGTGTATCGAAGGATCTCACTAATAGCTGCTAAACAGTTATGGTTCTCCTTTTTTTTCAACTACTCAAACAGCTACTTTGTGGGAGGGTGACCCCTCTGAGGTTTTTATGTTTGTGTGTGAAACTAGGTAGCGATCTATTTGTAGTTTTGTTTGTAGGGAAGATAAACATATTCGGTTTTAGGCTATTAATTAAAGTTTTGGATTGTTTTATGCCTTTTTTCTTCTCACTCTCTCTTCCTACGAATTCAGAGCCCCTAGATGCTAGGGGTACAGCTGATTCTTTGAAATACATCATGTGAGGTTTTATAGAAAATAACATACATAGAAAAAATCATTTTTGGACCCATCAGAGGCAATAAATATTTAATTTAATATTTAAGGTCAACTCTCTATGAAATCTTTATAGAAGTGTAAAATACAAAATTTTAGTTTTCAAACAGAAAATTTAGTCTTATAAACTTTTTAAAAACTATAACAATTTAGTATTTTTCTTCTTTAGTCTTTTTTAGAAGAAATGCTACTTTAAAGTTATACTAGAGCTACGCCCCTAGCATCAAGGGGCTCTTTTTTTAGAATGGATATGGATTAGTAGAAAAATAGCCTAAAATCATACCCAGACTTTTTTTATAAAGATAAAATAGCTTAAAACCATCCTATGACCTTTCAGAATCTTCACTGTAAAGGAGGACCATATCGGTTCAGTGGTTAGCGAGATCCTTCACTATAGACAAAAAAAATTTTACTACTTTATATAATAGGATTGTCCTTGTTTTGTACCAACAATAAGCCTGAAAATACCAGGGAGGAAAGGGACATTAGACTGTAAAATAAACTGGTGCCTAAAGTTTTATAACCACACTTTTCTATTCCTTGATTCAAAAACTTTGGGTAATTTCATTGAAATTAAATTTTCAAAACTAAAAGTGTCCAACTTTTCTACCAATAATTTTAATCTACACAATGAATGCTATTGTTTTTCATCATTAAAATGTATTAAAATTTATCGATCTTTGTCTAATCCCTTAATGTCCATGAGAAAGACAAAAGAATTCCCATTGGGGGGTTTACAGATGACCAACATAGATTTATATTTTATAAACAAACTTATAATATATATAACAAGAGAGATTATGTAGAATGAGAGCAAAGAAAATAAATAGATTTATTACCCCAGAGGGTCAATTAGAAACAAAAAATGGATCATGGAAAGAAAAAGAAGTAGTGGGTTTCGTAGTATTTTCACAGTTTCTTTTCTCCTATTTCTAGCTACCAATATTGTGGTCAGATTTAACCTACACTGTGTTTCCACTGGGCCATTAAAACGACTGATCATGAAGACTTTTCATATTTATTGTAATTACTCTTTTAAAGCAAGTTTTTTTAGAGGAAAAAAAATAGTGGAAAATAATGGGGATAAAAAAGGATTAATTAATTATCTCATTATAAAACAATTAAGTGACAATTATTGAGACTGGACAAAATCTGCCTTTGGGATCATTATATAAGGCTAGCTAACGTTCTGACCTATTAACATTCCTTATTATTCTTAATTTTTATCAGTATTTTTAAGTATATTTTTGTTTTTTCTATGAAAAAATGTATTGGTATTTTTTTCTAGCCAGCTATGGATGTAAATAAATAGCTTTGTCGACTTAATGATGTTTGTCCAAGAATCATCAAAAACAAGGACATCCATGATTAGCACAGAAATAATATGCGACACAATATCTTGAATAATGAACAAGTTAAACTGTAATACATCAAACCATCTTAAGAAGTTTCCATGAAATGTATAGCTATTTCAGAAAAGGGTTTTGCAATATCTTTCGCTTCAGACAAAAATACTTTACTACTTTATATTATGGGATTGCTATTATTAAAAGACGATTATACAAATTTTGGCTATTTTTTATAAATATGTGGTCTGTTAAATCATAAAGGATAACTGCATACTTTAAGACTATATCTTTGAATTACCGTCGGACTCCGACAGATAAACAGACGTACACCGGAAATAGAGTTGCTGCGATAACTGCTAATAGGAGGATTAAAGCCATGAAAGAGTTATATCAAGGTTGAATTTTCTTTAAAAACATTTAGAAAAGCCCTATAAATTATTGACTGTCTAATCAAAAGAAAATAATTAATAATATGGACATTTTAAAGCAATTTAATCGGGCTATAGATGATTGTTATAGAAAAGCATTGCTTTTAGAAACCATGTATTGGTTAATTATTTCTTATTTTTCTCTTTTCTTGTTTTTTTTCACCAATAGTCTTTAACAATGTTTTTTGGTGCTTATTTTAAAATGGTTTTTTAACGAATTGTTTTTTTTTACAAAAATTGTAATTGTGTCTAAAATAACAAGGATTACAGCATCCATAAATCTACAGATTAATAAATCAATTAAGGTAAATAAAACTTTTGAACAATAATTATAAAGTATCTTGTTCCTTTCTATTGACAATCAAAAATCTATTCTATTATTACAATTTTTATTAAAAGGGACATATTATAACTGGTTATCAAAATAGTCACTTCACCACTAGCAACTAGGAAATCAGTGAAATGAGGAGTAATGAAAATATCTTCAAATTGGAGACCAAAACTCTAATTTATAAATAAAAAGGCCTGCGACACCATCCTGGTAACAATGTATAGCAGTTCAATGGTTGGCGGGATCTTAATAGACAGACAAATGAACTTCATATAATAAGAATAAATAAAAATCTGGACTTTCCATTATGTCAAAATTGCATATAATTGTTTAAAATTAAATAAACATACATACACTTTGATTATAGTTATAGAGTAGTTTGTGTTAGGACGTATAAACCTTAATCACAGAAAGGCCTTGCTTTTAAAACATAAGATTATGTTATTGCATGAATAAAAAGCTTATATTTGATGTCATTAACACGAATAATTGGAAAATAAAACACAAATAAAAACAAAATGAGTTATAATACTTTTATCTTACTAAAATATACTTTTCGTCGATTTTATAAAATTTATTAAAATAACACAGAAGAATATCTGATGTGTGTATGTCCGACAAGATCTCGTAAAAAGCTGGAGAGACTCATTGTCATTACCTTTACTAAAGTACATGTTTTTATCTTGTAGGAGTGGGGGGGGGGGAGGTAATTCGGCGAACTAATAACTTATCTATTTTGGAAGTCTCACCAAAACAAATTAGAAACATATGTCATGAATTGAAGGATCTTGGTAACCGCTGAACCGATATGGTTCTACTTCTACTTAACAGTGAAGCATCTTTTCCAAGAAAAATCGCCCCTAAAAAATCTTCCCCTCCAAATCCTCAAAAATGATGAATTTTTTTTTATAACATAAATTGAAAGGACGTAGCCTCTAGCGTACAAAATAGTAAAAATATAGTGGTGACCAAAATATCATACCCATTCAGTATTCATAGTTCTTGATTATGTTTATGTTATTATTATTATAAGCTTAATTATTACCAATTATGTATGTTATATTATTTACTAGTGACTGCACCCATAGACTATTGAACGAAGTTTAGATCATCCCCTCCCCCTTCTTCAATTTCTTGGATAGGTTATTTTTTTAATTTAATTTAGTTTGACTGACTTTTCCGTACAAAATCCATTTATAACCTATAACCCTTCCAGAACACGATAATAATAAAAATTCCAAAGTCTTTTAATTTAGACATTTCTTATTTTACATATTTCAAATTCATTTTATATTACATCCTAGCACGCGAAGATAATCTATAATTGGAACCAGTGGCATGCATAGCAATTCATCACTGGGTTGAAAAACCAATTGGAGGGTGCAAAAGAGTGAAGGCCATCCTTCCCAATTTCAAATTTATAGAAGGGTGTTGACACCACCATATCGCACGTTTTTGATTGTAACATAATATATATACTTTATTTTCTAAATAATAAGTCTGAATTTAAGAACATATAAAAGCTAAAGACTTTGAGCTAAGTCAGCTAAAGACATATCAAACCTACATGATCATAGAAATAAATTATCTTTATAACTTCCCCTCTATATATATATACTTGTATGAAATAATGAAATGTATTTTCCGTATATAAAATTTGATCGCTGGTTGTTAGAGGTTATAACAAAAATTGTATATATTCTACTTCTACTAAGATCTACAACGTTAGTATCTAGAGTAGGTGAGATTCTTTAACCCAGGAAGAACTAATCAGAATTTATATAGCTGAAATATATTTATGTTAAAGAGCAGATAGTTTTATTTGTAGTCATAATTTAAAGGTTTGTCTAACCCATTTTCAATCAGAATCTACATGAAATCAAATAGTTATATTTCATCAATATCTTATTCAAGTACATCTAAATAAGACCTTGTAGTGTATCCTTCCAGGTTTATCCAAGTTATTCTCTAGCAACCCTCAATGTATATTTTCTTGTGATAAATATATACAATAAATAAAATATATATTTTGCTTTTTCTCCAACACAATACCAATATTATTGATATTTCTTTACATCCATTCTTAAATATATTCCAATACATTTCAACTTCTCTTCAAAATTATTTTTCAAAAGAAAATATGCGAGATACAGAATCAAAAGCTTTCTTTATATCATAAAAAATGAGTTGAGCTACTATAAAGTTACTCTTCTCTTACTTACTACAATACTAACTCAATAAATGGAATTATTTTTCTAAAGAAAAAATGAGAGATACAGAGGCAAAAGCTTTCTTCAAGTCATAAAAAATATATAAATGTGTTGTGCAACTATAAAGTTAAAACTCCCTTATTTACTGTAAAAATAAAAAAAAGACAATTATAAAATAAATACTATTTCCTCAAAATGATGGATAAAATTATAATTTTAACATTTTCAATTTTTTTTAAGAGGAAAAGTTATCAGATATGCACTTTTAGGTGATTTTTAAGCTAGACATTCGTGGATAAATACGTTCTTACTTAAATATATTCATGAATATTATAACTGACGGCTAATACTCTAGCCTCTGAATTATAAATTAAATTTTAAGAGCAAAAAGAAAATGTTTTTTTTGTGGTGTGGATTTTTCCTACTGCTATTTATCAGAGGAAGTTTTATCTTTCCTTTAAAAGGGATATAGCTTCAATCAGTTACATATCTTTTTTAAAACTCTTATTAGGAGGAATATCCTGAATATCAAAGATTTAATCAATTCAACTTTTTAAAATTTTGTAAAAATGCATAAATAAAGTTTTTAATTTTGTTACAAAATGGTGGTGCATAATAAAAGGTGAAAATATAGTTTATAACTTATACAACTAAATACAACCAGAAAAAGGTTATCATAGAACAAAAGCTAATTAGAAATTAGGTAGGTATATAAAAGTAGTGAAAAATGTGCCAATATGATAAATATGTCTTCTATAATTAAAACTTTTTAGGATTTTTTAATTACCTCCCAACGAAGCTTAATACTTATTTATCGCATCGTATTATAAACAGCTTTCCGCAGATATAAAAATGTACAATTATTAGTTTAAAGCCAGTTTTTTTTACCTCCGAGATGCCGAAGGCACTGTCTAAAAAAACTGGTTTTAATCTTATTAAGACCGGATATAATACAATTCTGTACATATTTTTTTAGTATGGCTGAGATGGGTTTTAATTCACCGAATATTAATCTGTATCAAAGCGCGACTGGAAATAACACAAAATAATAGGGTAATTAATATTCTTATTCATATTTTCCATGCCATTTGTGTGGCAAAAGAGAAAGGTAAAATGATAATTAGGTCACGCAAAAATACAAAATGCAAATACCTCTTTTTGCATTTTTTGCCAACTTTCAAAAACATAGATGTTCGTTCTATCAAAATTTGTAGGAAAAAAAACTAAAGGTTATTTTTTTAAAGAAACTCAATACCAAATAGTAGAACTTTTTTATGAACAGCATGAAGCCAATACAAAAATCATTATTGTAAAAATGGCTGGTCAATAATAGGTCTGCTTTGACCACATTCGTTTAAATTTCTTAATTGACATAAACCATTTTAATTGTATGTTTCTATAAAGTAAATTTTGAGTGTGTCCTAATCCTAACGCTTTATCCAATTATTAATTCTTTTTACCATATTTTTTTTGAAGAATATATATATCCATGTTTATGCACAACATTTAATTTGCAATAAGCCTAGAAGGTTAGATTGCAGATTTGCTATTGCTAAATTTTACATCCTTTTTCATTCATAATCAGAAGCGTGCATAAATGGGGTGTAACCCTCTTCCTGAAAAATTTAAGAAGGTTAAATATAACCTCCTCCCTCCTCCCCCTTAGGTGTAAAAAGGGAAGGTGAATAAAAGTTGGACGTTTCGCGTTTCAATAAAATGACGCTTCATTGACAATTTTTATAGCGTTGATTATAATAGGAGGTGTATCCCACCCTTCCAACAACATAATCCCCTCATGTTGTATGTCTTACATCCCTCTCAATTTTGGTTAATTTCTAGGCTTTGTGGGAAGCTTAAACTTGCGGAGCCTTATCCCTTTAGGGTTTCATTTACTTACGGTAAATGTGTAAATGCAGCCGCCATCATAACGTTCAACTATTGGTCCTTGGACAGTGCCTTGCATAGCAGCAGAGTTTTAAGAACAAGGATATACTTAAACAGAGTGTGTGAATCCAGCTGCCATCATAACATTCAACCACTGGTCCTTGTACAATGCCTGGCATAGCAGCAGAGTATTAAGAACAAGGATATACTTACACAGAGTGAGTGAATCCAGCTGCCATCATAAAGTTCAACCATTGGTCCTAGGATAATGCCTGACATAGCAGCAGAGTATTAAGAACAAGTATATACTTACACAGAGTGTGTGAATCCAGCTGCTATCATAAAGTTCAACCATATTGGTCCTAGGACAGTGTCTAGCATAGTAGCAGAGTATTAAGAACAAGGATTTACTTACACAGAGTGAGTGAATCCAGCTGCCATCATAACGTTCAACCATTGGTCCTTGGACAGCTTTCCGTCTGTTGCACTCTCTCCAATAGCCTAAATAAAAGTATGCATATTTTTTTTCTTCTTAGCGGTCCCGGAGTATCGACATTTCCTTTTCAATTTAGTTTTAAAAAGAAAAAGTAATAATTTTGTTTTTGTTTGGGGGGATATTTCTCCAGGGGCGGTTTCTTTTGGGTATGTGGAGATACCCTCTCTCAAAATAGCTATAAACCTTCCCTAGACCTATAAGATGTTTCATTGAATTGGAGAACCTCGTTCCAGCAGTTAAACACACACAGACATCCTGTTATTTTTATAAAAGGATAGTAACCAAAATTAATAAATCTTTACAAATATCCTAAAATGTTGAAGCTAGTATTTTTGTTAAATGACCATGATAGATAATATGCTCACAAACCACTCAACAATAACATACAGTTCAAATACGTACCAACTCTACAAGTATTTTCTAACTTGATCTCTTTTGCAAGTAATTCATAGTTTACATCCATTTATATAGCGTAATTGGGTTTTTGGTGTTTGTCCGTTAAGATCTTACAAACCAATGAACAGTTTGAATTCTCCAAATAAATTAAGCTATACATTGGTGTCGTAATAGTTTTAGGCTATTTTTTAAAGTCTAAGTTTTTCGAATAGGATTATATTGGGCCATTTATTTGAATCAAATATTATATGTATAACTAGAACTTATATTCTAATTCCACGACTTAAAAATGTTAGGAATAGGACAATTATTCTGCTGCTAGATCAGATGCATGACAAAATTAGTTTATTGTTTACATTGGCCCTTTGACCAGAAGCAAAACTTTACCTATAGGTGAAGCTGTTTATAGTGTCAATAAAAAATTACAATATACAATACAAATGTCCATTTATATGCCAATACACAGACTAAATTACCAATGGCAGGCCAGTATACATTTTAATTTACCAATGGTAGGTCAGTATGACGTCATATTTGATAGGCTTTTAAAATGCTTCGATATAAATAATTTCAGGCTAAGGTCCAGCAACGATCCAGCAACATAAATTGTTCTTAGAATTGGCCTATGATTACTTTTCAATATTCAATATTTTTCCTTTTAGTGAACTTGGGCTTCCTTTCTAGTATCGAAGATTTCTATAATTAGAATCGGGCCGCTTGACCGCAACGGATAGCTCTTGACGTTAATTTAGGCTTGTAAGAATTTACCTATCGACTTCAAACTTTAGAGAGCTTACAAACTCTATATTCACTAACTGAAAGTCAGGATCATTTGAAACATGCTGATTTTTTTTAGATATGGTTTAATTTTTCTCTTCTTCTGATTTATTGACTAATGATTCCTAAGATAATAAGGTATAATGATATTTGCGAAACATCTCTATAATGCTGTGATGTATAGTCCCTTTCTTCCTGATTTGAGAGCAATGTATGTATTTTGTAAATTAGCTTTTAGTTCTTGTGTCAACCGTTTCGGAGCAAGTCATTGCTCTGCAACTCGGCACGAACATAAAAGTGAATACTTGCTATTATAATTAATATTATTATTGTATGTTTAACTTGTCTTGAATTAATACACTTTATTAGAATATTTAGCTGTTTATTCTTACTATTGCTACACGTCATTTTGGCGCAGTAGTGTAGTACGAA
>LS058382.1:0-10091 GCA_900241095.1 Acartia tonsa | reverse complement strand
TCATCGGGCCCCGGCAGGTTTATAAATATTTTCTCGGGGGGGGGGACACCCCCAACCCCCCCCCAAAAAATGAAAAAAACCCCCCAATTTTTTTTAAACTAAAATCAAAACTAAACCTTCCCCCCCCAAAAAAAAAAATTTCTTTTAAAATTTTTTAAAAATCTAATATACGAAAAATTTGTTTGAACAAACCTCTTGGGGAAAAAGCCCCTAGAGGCTAGGGGCGAAGCCGCTAGTCTATAATACAAAGTAGAACGATGTCTGTCTGTCTGTTTCTTTGTCTGTTTGTAACGAAGGATCTCGCTAAACGCTAAATCGATCGAGTTCTCCTTAACAGAGTAGATTCCCATAGGTCCCAGGAAGGTTTATAACTATTTTGTGGGAGGGTTAACCACGCTCCCAACAGAATTTTCCCCTTGAAAAAAATTACCTCTTCACCCACCCTAAAAATTTTTTTTAAAATTTTATTTTTTAACTAAAATTTTTTTTTAAATTCCCCCCCTCCCCAAAGTTTTTTTTTACTTTTTCTTATAAAATCATCTAAATTAAGAAAATTGGTTATCCAATTCAATTCTCCCCTGCTCAAGTGCCCCTAGAGGCTTCTAGAGGCGTAGCCGCTAGTAATTCAAGAAGGGAGGGGATACTGGCTAAAGGTATACATCTATATAATTTTTTATTGTTGATCAAAGATACCAAACACAGAATATGACACCTGAGAATTAGATGAAAGATTGATTTTTAAATGCCAATGCCCTCCATAATCCATAACTTTATCATCCATTAATAAGGCAACAGTAAATCGTTCATTACACGACACGCATCTGACAAAGCAGCAATAGGTACAATTTTTAAGCTCTTTCAGTAATGTCGCTGGCTGGAACTAGGTTCTAACCTTCAGACGCGAGTAATTAATGTTTCTTTGACATTTAAACAGCATTTAACTTTATTTGATTTAATTTCAAATTATTAATTAATACCTGATAAAAATATCTGTTAAGACATGATTCAATCCTAGATCAAATAATATTTCCATTTTTAACAACACATTTTTTTCTCTCTAAAATTAACCATGTATATTTAGTTGACTGATTAGAATTTTTTAACAAATTAGATTTGTGATCCGACCAGCTTGCAAGTTAGTAAATACAATAAATCCGTGATTTCTCTCAAAGTACCTGTAGATCACTTAAACTCAATTAAACTAAATATAAAAGAATTTTGGGGTTATAGTTTTTTATTTATACCTAACCCTGCATTGCCTATGATTACGGTGTACCAACCCAGCGGGGCTACCCAATATAATCTTTCCTACCATAAGTTAAAGCAATAAATAAACAAACGAAAACGTCATTTTTCTTTAATTCTTTAAAGTTGGGGAGGGGGGGTGGAGCCTCTGTGTTTATTAATTCTTTTTGAGGAAAAACGTCCAACAATTGCCTTTTCTAGATGCAGCAAACTGACGGTGAATCAATTACATTTTGTATAATAAAAGAAGATGATAACTGAATAAATGTCTTTTACTTACTAAATAATAAACAAAACAAAAACACAGGGATAGGACAATAGAAGAAAATAAATATAAAAAATTTCAATTTGGAAAACAATACTAATTATATTTGTTATTTTCTTAACCTTTATATAAAAGTAACATGATGTCTGTTTGTGTGTGGCGAAGAATTTCGCAAACCGTGGGACTAATATGTTTCTCGTTTGCAGTGAAGCTTCTTATAGTCCAGGGAAGGTTTATAGCTATTTTTGAGGAGGGTATCTCCACACTAATAAATTAAATATTATAGTAATTATTAAATTAAATTTACCAATCCTTGTATATGTATTGTATATGTCCAATAGTACAAGAAATACTGTACATAAGTCTTTAATTCCCTTTCATTAACTAAAATAAAACACAGAGCTTGGCAGTCGAATCCGCAGCCGCTCTATTTGTTTTGATCCGCCACTTTTGGCAACCGCTACAGTTCAAGTTCTTTGAGATTTACAGCCGCCGCTAGGAAATTAACAATCTGCAGCCAAACCAACTTTTAAGCAGCAGGAAGTTTGCGGCTGTCGAGCCCTAACAAAACTTGAAGAATAATAAACTAACTTTTGGTACATTTTGCTTTCTTGCATACGTGTCTTTTGTAAACTAAGTCAGTACTAGGAATAGATCACTTGGGACGATTATTTCCATTAGTAAGAAATTATATTTAATTCATCGTTCAGTTCAATATAAGAATCTACTAGTAGAAATATAAATATAGAAGTATGATTTTTGTTGATATATTATAAAGTCAAACGTTAACAGTGCAATAAATATAGAGGTCTAGATGATTAATATCATAATTAAACCAATAGAAACACAACAAATTAACAATGGACAATATTATTAGTTAAAAAGTGTACACATTTGGTAATTTTTAAAATCAATTTGACTAGATATAAAATAAATTTCCCTCTGAAAAATGAATGATGGATAATTTTGCCTTATTATAAATCTAAGACAATAAATCTATTATTTTAGCCATTACCCATTAAAAAAGCCCTTTTCATACATACATACAAACAAAGTATAATTGTAGATTAGCTTTGATTATACAAAATTATCATGACAAGATTAATTGTCATTCAATGATGAACAAGATATATATTTACAAATCTGTACATTGTACCGCCTCATCAAATTAAATCACAATTAAATCTAAAAGTAGCACATTAAAGTATAGTTAGTTATACAATAAAAGTTTTTAAAAATTTAAAATATATGAATAATATTGTCAAAGTATTTATCTAAATTTTCTCCTGATAAAAATTATTATGGAACGAAATGAATGTAGATTGTTTTAAGTACCATTGTCTTATCCTTCTTAAAAATACAACAATTTACTTTATCTATAGTTATCTAAGTTTAATATTTAAAATGTGGAAAAACGCTAAAGGAAAATCAATATAAATAAAATATTTAGATTTAATAAGCACAATCAACACATTTAGTAATCGTACTAATATACATATTTATTTAAGATAGTACATGATTTAAGTTTAAAGTAGTACATCAAAGTGTGAATTCATTGCAGTCATATTATAATTGGCGAAGCTACTCTATATTATACCTTGTCTGTCCGTCAGTTAGTCAGTCCACCAATTAGTCTGTTGCTATGGGGGGACCGTGAACTTTTTTCGGGTACTATTGGAGTTATATGCGTATCTATACTGTACATTTTTTTGTTCGTCTTGCTGTCGGTCATACTTGAAAGATATCCTTGTTAAAATTACCTTCACTTTTGCAATTTAATTAGAGGTAGGGGAAAAGAAAAGGGGAAGGCTATGTTTGTGCTATTGTAATAATTTTAATACACAATTCTTTATATTTAGTTGGGGAACATCTTATGCTAAAACAAGGATAAGTATATCCATAATATCACATAGTATGTGCTTAAACAAAAATGCACATAAAATAAATTAATACAATAACATATCATTAACATTTGAATGTTTCTTTAATCTGAGAACAACTAATTTATTTCAATATTCACAAAGCTATTTTTCATTTTGTTCTTTCGAAGCTCTACTAAAGGCCTTTTTTATTTGTTTCTTTAATTTATAACTGTTTTAATAAGACTTAAACAATATACAAAATGACGTCAAAAAGATGAATGCTTTCACTTGAAAACATCTCTAAAGACAATATTGACAGAACTAAAAACATAACATCTGACCAAAGACACAACTACAGCAGAATTTTTTTTTGAGAAAGTCATTTAAAAAAAAATCATATTAGAATCTTTGCTTTAGTTCAGAGGTACAATGCAAAATGGGTGTGCTTGAATTATGGAAAAATATTTGATAACTTAATATTTCTTATGCTTAAATAATTTAAATCTTATAATTAAGTAAAAGGATCTGTGTGTGTGTGTGTGTGTGTGTGTCTGTCTAAAGGATCTCGTTAACTTCTGAACCGATATGATCTTTCTTTACAGTGTAGCTTCTCATAGGTCCTGGGATTTTTTTTACAAAAATATAGCGTTGTGGGTCCCCCTCTCCCCTACCTCAATTACACCTAAAAAAAGTCTTAGGTCGTAGCCGCTAGCAATTTTAAAAGTGCGAATACTCTATTACTACGTTCGTTCTTAATTTTCTTGCTATTTACATATTGTATTATTGTAAAAGCATTTTTAAAAAAGCTCAGAAAAAAAACAAAATATAGCAAACGTACTTTTGTGATGTAATTAGTGACTTCGTCCCTATCCTTAGAGGAAGTGGGAGATTATCCCTTGCATTTTTTGTTTCATTTTGGATTAAGGGGGGCGGCGGTATCACCTTCTCGCCAAATAGCATAAAACCTGCACTAGAATATTATTAAACGATAGATTCAGTCAAGATCCTATTGCCAAATCTTTAGTGTATTACAGTTTGCTGTTCTGCTTTAGCTAATTTTAGTTTGCTGCTGCTGCGCTTCTTATAAACATAGTTGTTCTAGTTTAATTTAGATCTATAAAAGTGTGTCAAAGCTGAAACATACTTTTATTTTAAGTGATAAAATGCGTAAATAGAAAAACAAGGATAACAACATCCATAAAAGCTAAGTACTGAAACGGTAGGACATACGGACATTAACATTTGTATAGTGTCAGAACTGAATAATCAGAATATAAATGTATATGAGTCGAAGCAAAATTGTAAGTAAATAATTGAAAAAATGCTTGATACAGAATAATATTTATGGACATACTTACATTTTTAGGACTTGATTATAGAGTTGCTTCGCTTGTTCGCTTGTTGTCCCACGAATCAATATACCCAAAATCAGATCAATGGGACGATTAGATCACATAAAAAATTGTTGTTAAAAAAGTAAAAAAATCAACATATTTAAAATGGACTTAAGGACATCCTGGTAATGATTATAGAGTTTTCTATATCGTACCTAACTACTTAAGGAATCACCATGCAAAGTTTAAAATCGATAGGACAATTCTAACATTCCTAAATTAACGAAAAAAGCTTTTCGTCACGGACGTACGGACCGACCCTTATTATAGAAAAGCTTCGCTTTTAATAACTGGAAAAGCGGGACATACGCAAATAGCATTGAAGCGTTTGAGAAAGACGCACGCGGTCAATGACTTTAGAAACATGTTGTTACTTGGATCTTACAACAGATTTTCATAAAGTGAAACTTACTGCTGGTTGAAAAAACGACCCCTCCCCCTTCCACACCCTTTACAATGAACAAACTGACCAATAGCTTATATAAGAGTTAGCAAGCTAAATTGACGACAATTTTCCCTCTGTATATATGTACATATGTATATCCTATAAATATTCTAACAACGCAACTCTACATATCATTTAGGAGCTGTCTTAATATGCTGAACAAGTCAGAGGCAAAAAGAAAAGCCGCGTATTAAAAATTAATTTTCCTATTTCTAAGCTTCCTCACAAGCTTTGTTGTTAAGATATTACTGCATTGTAAACCCAAAGAACCCGTACATTATAAATGTGTTTTTAAATAAGAGCAAAGTAAGACGACCTTTTGTCTTATTACAATATTTTGTGTAAAGTTTAATACTAGAATGGATGTAGAATATACGTTGATGTTCTGACAGGGAAAATGGTGTCGTCAATATAGGTTACTAACATGGAATCTATTTATTGGTAAATTCGTTCATCTAGAAAGAGGGGAAGGGATGGGGTAAAGGGGGAGGATAAGGGGTGTAGTTATTTTAGACCCCTTCGAGTTTCACTTTTATAGAGAACATGAAAATCGGGTGTAATATCAAAGTAATAATAAATCCTTCGTTAGAAAACTAGATGTTCTTTCTGAAATTGTTTTTAAGTTTTATAAAACTCATAGTGATGCATTGTTATAAAACAGGGATGTCAACATCCATAAAAGTGAAGCTCTGAAACGCTATGTCAGACGAACATTTACTTTTGTAGTGCGTCAGAACTGAATATACAAAATATAAATAAGTTTTGACAAAATTATACGGAAATTTGTTGCAAAACTTCTTAAGTCATTTTTAGGACCTAATTATAGAGATGCTTCGCTTAAAATATTGTACCTTATTTTAATAGGAATCAGTTCTCTAAAAATCTGATCAATCGTATGATTATATCGCATAAAAAATTGTTGTTAAATCAGTTAAAAAATCAACATATTTGAAAGTTTAAAATCGATAGGACAATTCTAACATGCCTAAATTAACTAATAAAGCTATCCGTTACGGACGTACGGGTGAACATACGGACCGACCCTAAGTATAAAAATGCTTCGCTTTTTTAAATGAACATTATTTTTCATTCTATATTTGTTTCTAAATTATAATAATATTAATTATATCATAGGAACTTTTACAATACATTTAGATTATTGATATGATAAATGGTACATTAAAGTTTTAAGTGTATTTTTAATACTTTGTATAAAGAGGTTATTAGGATTTTGAGTATTTTATACTACTTTATGAATAATAAATATGTAAATTTTTCAATTTAATTATAGAAATTATTGATTTTTTAGCTAAATAATAGTCAAAAGATTATAAAAATTGTTAAGTAATGCTAAAAACTAACTAAATGTAATGAAATAATATAAATATAATAAAATGGTAGAAAAGTTCTAAAAACTAGAAAGATTGAGTAGAAATATCACAGATATGTAAATTTAACTAAATAATCACTTTTTTTGGCCTCAAAATAAATTCAAAGATAGTACAGCACTTAAAAGAGCAGTACAAATTTCCAAATCCAAATGAGGATCCAATTTTCTTAAAATGTCTAAAAACTAAAACTTAAAATACATAAATAAAATATGGTGTAATAAAAGGAAAGCAGCTTTTTTCATAAAATGTAAGACAAAATTTAATTTTATGCATGTTATTTTGATTAAATGTAAGAAATTTTATTTCTGTTAAACAGAATGATTATCAACTTATAAATATTTAAAATCTTAATCACATATAATTGAATAGTAAGGCTTTAGATGAAAAAAAACTATATTTATATAGATAAATTGATTGAATAGTTGCAAATAAATTTAAGGGTTTTCATGTCTTATATGATTTATTTGGTCTATCAATTGAATTATACCTCTAACAGGTGAATGAATTTTGCCAGTCAATTAGCAAAAGTAGGTTACAGTTTCAATAGCCGGTATCCGGTCGGATATTGAAAATGGCCGGATATCCGGCTCAACCCTAGATAATACCAAGTAACTTAGATATGCTTCTTACAAAACTCGACACAAGGTGCAGGAAGATATTTGTGAAGGTCTGTCTCAGGCAACAACTTTTCTCGGTTTATTACATTGGCGGATAAACATTTTAGGCTGATATTCTAAAAGCATTAGTAGAAATTTAATCTAATTCTGAAGAAATGAAAGTTACTTAATTAAATAGTAAGTTAAAAACACGGATGACAACATCCATAAGTAGCGAAGCATGAAAAACCATAGATGAAAATACGGATTTTAATCAGATGTTAAGTGGTCATAAATCAAGAATAGATTTATTGGATCGGAGAAATAAATCACCAAACCTTTTAAATGTGTTTTAATATGATTTTGTAGTATGACTGTGAGAGCGATGGACCTAATTAAAACTGGATTTCTTATTGATATAGTGAATCATCACACAAAAATTAAGTCTTATATTTTGAATTGCCGAGATGATCACATTTCTCAATGAGGTTACATACTGACGGACGGATAAACAGTCAAAAAGAACTATAGAGTAATTTCGATACTTAAAAACCGCCTATAAAGGTAATACAATGAAAGTAAAAAGACCATTTTCAAAAGAGCTGAAGGGGAATATATTATCTTGGGATAGTTGAGCTATCATCTTCAAGAATGTTCATCGTTATCTTTAGAATTGTCTGAGCTGCGCTTCAATTTTCTATTTAATTAGTTTCTACTATTTTCCTGCATAACGTCAGCCTTAATTGCATGTGTCTTCATTATATCCAGAGCTGTAATACCCCTGCAGTTTTTGATAATCAAATATTTTTATAAAGAGTTTGGAAGATAATTGATTAAAGATCTTTTAAAATGTATTTGTTTGAAAAGAGTGAAAATGATCGAAAAACTATAAAGTAAATTATAGTAAATTCAATAATAATTTGGAAATAAAAAAGAAATATTTCCTTTTTTTACCAAATTGTATAAAAGATGCAAATAATAAAATGGTAGTATTGGTCCTACGCTGCGTTCTTATAGGTCCAATTTCTTGATTTGTGATCTAGTTCTACTATATTGATTATGTTTAATTATCATGCCTAGAGTCAGGGAGGTCAACATGAGAGCCACGGGATAACAGGGCTTTCAACACTTTCTCCTTGTAGTTAGCCTAAAAATTATGTTATAAAGGTAAAGTTTCATACCTTGTAAAAAGATTTTAATAATTATGGGAAATTATGGGAATAGATGTCATATTCTATTGACGTCAGGAAATATCCTATATCCCATCTCTTTTCTAGGGGTTTTCTTTCTCTCTTCCCTTTCTCTTTCTCTCTACTATGACGTCAATAGAACAAATAGTCCAAAAGCGGTGACATCTATCCCAATTTTCCTAGGACACTAAACACACCTACTGAAAAATATCCAATTTTAAGCAAATCTTACTTTGTTTTATATAATGTTAAAAATATCAAAGAAATCTTACTTTATAAGCTGCAACATGAAGAGGGGTTTGTTTGGACTCATTTCTTAAAAGAATATACATTTATTGAGAAACTTATCTGTTGAGGATTTTAAAGGACAAGGGACGATAAATTGATATACATCCCATTTGACGATAAACAAAATTACCCCTTTTCTTGATTAAATTATTGGTTAAAAAAATTTTACATTATTAATTAACCATCAAAATTGTATGCAATTACCAAAGTTTTTAAGTCAAATAAGAGAATGAGTTTATAAAACTTTGGGTACCTATGTAATTTATATTTCTCTGTCCCCTCCTGCCCTAAGAACTTATTATTTACCTTTCATGAATATCATAACCACAATAGATTAGATAATTGACAACATTAGCATTGGGGAAGAGGTTGATTTCTTTGCTATCTGCCTCTGAGCTACCACTCCTAAATTGTGTATAGTATCAAATGCTTTGTTTTAGTCTGCTGTAAATTAAACTATTCTTATAGGGTATACAATATACGACAGTCGAGATCAGTTATTGATCGCATCGTATTATAGACAGCTTTCCGCGGTTATTAAAATGGAAAATTTTAAGATTAAAACTAGTTTTTTTAAGCCGCGAGGGGCAAAAGGTCCAGCCTATAAAAACTGGTTTTAATTCCATGTTTTTTTTTAATTTAATTATTTAAAGAAAAGTATCTAGAATAAGACGATATATACGATTTTTCAGATGTCTGGGAAACGGATCCAATCCACCGGATATTAATCAGTTTCGAAGCTATTCTTAATAGGTTAATCTTCCCTCAACTTCTATGTGAATGTTTCTGCCATTAGTAACTTATGAGTTATGAAAAATAATATTTCAAAATTGAAAAAAGACGAAAAAGGCTAGAATATAAATAAATAATAGATGAAAATTAATTACCTAATGGAAAGATGCGAAGAAACAGCCATGTGAAGCAAAGAGTCGCCGCTCGAAGATGTCACGCCTGAAAAAATAAGCATGTTAGAAACGTCCTTGTATGGAGATTTCTGTTAAGATAAGGTATACATTTTAGAATTATGTAACTAATTTAACAAGATATAAATCGGTGATAATACATTGAACAAATGAGATCATTATAAGATAATATTTAGGATTAACGAGAATCTAAATGTTACCTATTGTTTTAGCATGTCTAACTAATCTATACACTTCTCCTTTCTCTTCGGGGCTCTTTGCCAAACGCAGAAGTAGATAAACTAAAAATAAAAACAGTATCAGTTTCTAAGCTATTACAATAATTTAGATGGTGCTCCCCCCCCTATATATAATTGCCTAACTCCTGTTAGGGCCCTAACCCCACGGAGAATAACAGTACCCAATCTAACCTAACCTGACTTACATAAAGTCAACAATAAAACGAAAAAACACCTTCCAATTTAAAAATAAAGGGGGGGGGGGGGGTTTTGG
>LS058381.1:0-10092 GCA_900241095.1 Acartia tonsa | reverse complement strand
GAAAAAGTAAAAAAATTTACGTTTGATGTTTGTTTTTCGTTGAACTCTCTTTCTAAAATTGAGAAATTTTAAAAAAATTTAATTTCTCTACAAACACACAAACACACAAACACACAAACACGCAAACACACAAACATCCTGTTACTTTATTATAAGGATATGATACATCAAACTTTCCCAATGGTAGCAAATCAATTAATGTCAAAAGAAAATCATTTTTAAAGACTAGCTATTTATATAGGCACGTACAACGTTATTTTGGACAAAAAATATGGCATTTTTGGAATAGTAGATAATTAAATCTGCAAAATTGCCAAGAACCTGACCAATACAAAGCGTCCTTAAAATTATGATGGTGATATAAAATAAGAATAAACATTCGTTTTCTTTTAAAATATTTTTTGTTTATGGTCCACGTTCAGTTGAGATTAAATTGGCAAAATAAAAGATAAAATAAAGCAATAAATGCAATACCTTAATTTTAGTGCATTATCAAACAGGAATAATTGTAAAAAAACAGTTTTATTAATTAATGTATGTTTGAAATCAAACTTTACGATATGCGTTCTGGAAATTTAGCCTCTTAACATGAGGAAGGGATAGATTACTTTGCCCGAATTGTGTTACATCTAGAGACAATTAAAGTTGTGAGGTTAATTGTTAGTTTACATGTAAATACAGATTCAACTTATAACAAGTAGAATTCAAGACAAAAGTCATTAAAGTAGAAAATTTGGCATTTAATAAATCTTTATTTTCCTTAAAAATGGACAAATCTTACAAAATAAAAATCCACTAAAACTTGTTAATATTTATTCCTGTTCTAAAGTGCAACAAGTAAAGCAATATAATTTTATATCAGATGTAATATAAAATTATCAACGACAGAAATAAAAATCAAGCAAAATAATTCGCTAAATTGCCCGGGTACTGCTCCATATAATTCCACTATATAAATTTGTAAGGTTTTTATATATCCATTAAGATCTCTAACCACTGGGCTGATAGAGTTCTTCTAGAAAGCTTCTTCTCATAAGTCCCATGGTGGGATTTTGCTTTTTTACTGTCCTACCTACTCTAGTAAATTAAGACCTCCTTGGAGCAGTTTGTGGACATGGGAGTCATGTCCTTAAGTAGGACAACATATAAAAAGCGAATAAAGTATATATATTTTAGATTGTTAATCCAGAAAGAAAATTATGATTATGATACAGTATACTTTATTTTATAGCTGCTTAAATGCATAGATTTAGTGGCGCAACATTACATATTATTTCGATATAGTAAAACTTTTATACAAAAGTTGTGAAATTAAAGGGCAGAAAGTTCCTTATGACCTCTTATAACTAAAGTCATCCTACCGAACAAAAACGTCCAAGCTTTTTATCTTATGGGGGTTAGATTAGTGGTGTCAAAGATTGTGGGGGGGAAACAAACTTTTAACCCTACCTTTGAGTATCTATGCTACCGATACATAACAATTTTTGTAAGTTTCTAGTAAGGTTATAACATTTCTAATCTAATTTATATCTTAAATTAGATTTTTTAGCAGTAACTCCTTTTTTCAATTGGCAAAAAGCTTTTTTCTTTAATTCTAGCATATATGTTTTAGGTTTATCAATAATTCAATACAAATTTATCCAGCTTTACATTTGCAAAATCAATTTTTTGCAAGCAAGAAGATTTTTAGGAGCAAAGCTACACTTTGTTTTAATATGACTTGTTACATACGTTTAACAAATATTACTTTAAAACAATATGTAACTAATATTTTATAAGAATGGATTGTTTTACCCAATAAGTTTAATTCAATTATCAACTATGAGTTTAGATTGTGAAAGTAAAAAAAATATTTCTAAATTGAAAGTTTTATAAATTGAATGATCTTGTTCTAATAAGGATAAGATTGCAATTTCCTAAAGATTTACTTTAAATCTTATTAAATATAATAAAATACATACACTTTTAATAAACAAGGATAACATTATGTTAAAGTAGGGATGCCTCTTAACTTAAATAAGTTGCATTTTACGAATAATATCAATCTTATCTTTCCTCTATTCCTAATTAGTAGTAAAATAGAAAATTTTATTCTTAGCCCTTGTGGGGAGCTCTGTTTATATGGATATTACTTATATATAGGGAACATTATACTCTTCCCTCTTAAGCTAACATAATTTAAACTAAAAAATATTTAGACATATAATTTTTTTTTAAATCTAAAAATAGAAATGACTTACAAGATAAATTCTAACTTTGGAATGTAAAAAGTAAGAAAATTTTAAGGAAGGGACATGTTATCTATAAATAATCATTAATCTCTAACTTTTATTTGAACACTAGAATTTACCTTTAGACTTAAGGGGGAAGATTAATTTACCATCCATTGACAAATCCCTTTGGATTCCTGAATTTAACCCTCTTTTGCATAATAGTCAAATTTTCAGTTAAGCAAACATTTGAGTAAAAGGGGGAGAAAAGATTTTTTTGAGTTTCTTAAATAAGAAAAACCCATAAAATATTTGATCATTCTTTTAAATCTTTGATTCAAATTGCCTGTTACAAATTTTGGATCTAAAACAGAAGCTTGCACAAGATCTTGATAAGAATGAGAAGGGTAGGGAGTTAGGGGAATTATACTGAAATTTTTCATAGTATTTGGGATTTTTAAATACATATATTTTTTTGATTGGGAGTTGTAAATTTTATATTAATATATTTTGAAAGTATACATTAATCTTTTGGCTGCCTTTCTACTAAATTTCAGAGAAACCAACCTTTATTCTATGCTTGATATAATTGATATTCTGTAACTCTTAAAATATTCCAGACTTTTAGAACAAAAACTTGGGTAAAGTTTGTATTAAAAGAAAAAGTATAGTTTAACATCATTTCTTAATATAACATAGTTAATTAAAAGTGGGCAGTTCTCAAGGCTTCTTAGGAGCAAAGCATTTCTTTAATTAAATGTTGGTCAGAATTATACAAAGTTGAAAGATTATCAGTTTTTCAAAGAAAATCCTTGTTTGATATATATTGAAAATACGGGTGTACTTTTTCGTTGTTTGTTTATTATTTTACCTCAGGTAGCTTCCTATTATTATTACCCTTACTACTTTTATTTAACTGTTATTGATGTACTAATAAAGATTGTTTTTATTTCTGTGATTTTTTATTTTTTGGGTGCTGGTATCAATATAAGTCTTTTCTGTTTTTTCCCGATTTAACGAATGTCATGTTAAAGAGCATAACAAACAAACTAACCAACCAACGGGCAGAAAGACTAAGATAGTTTTTTACAACTGAAACTTAATCTAAACTATATAATATCAGTGATTAATGATTTATCTTACTTTTTCTACATCTTCATATTCTTTCCACGTTTTTATAAATAAATGTGTGTGTGTGTGTCTATATTATTGGGCGGTAATTTTATTGTTATAGCTTGGTATTATTGTTATTACAACTGTTATTACTTTTTTCCGGCCAAAATTGTCATTATTTTTACAATATAAACAATTGGATTACTATGATGGGTCTGGATGCGAGGATATATGTGTTATGCAGTCTAGAGTAATCATAAACATATGTATTTAAGAGTCAGTTCACACCTTTAACTTTTTTGGTAAGCAAAATTCATCATATGTTCTAAAGATTAATTGAAGGGCCATTTTAAAGGTGGTTGTAGGTCAACCCCTAAATAAAATAGATAAAATAAAATTGGGGGAAACATAATTTTTTCTAAGGAATATTTCTTTTGGGGATGGAGGTACCTCCTCCATACTAAATAAAATACATTCCAGGGCCAATAATTAGCTTTCTAACATACTGTTTTGTTTTATAGAATAGATAAAGAAAATTTTAGAGGGCTCTAATGTAACTCAATCTAAATTTGATTCTATATTGGAATATATTAGTTTTTATTGAACTGATATCCTAATAAGACTTATTTTAGGCAGGGTTTTTTAGGGAATTTATAAGACAAGGAAGAATGAAATAGGAATTCCTAAATTCTTTTATAATATTCATTGTAATAGATTTAGGTATAAAATTATTTTCTAGTGGCGTAAAAATGGACATAACATAGAAGCAAAATAAAATACAATTTTTCTTTAATTAAAAATTATTATATCATATCTTTATAAGTACAAAATGACAAGTTATTCTGAATGATTATTTCCTGTGCACGTCCCTGAAAAGGGCTGGGAAGGGTAAGGAATGCAAAAAGTTTGTGTGATTGTAAGTTGAAGTATCTGCCAAATACATTCCTCAGATTTGTCTTGGCGACGGTTTCAGTTGCACTTTCAAACTAACTTAGATAGAGGGATACAAAAAGTACTAATACATATTTATTAGTGTTTTTAGCTACAATTATTGTACTGTTTATAAGATTTTTAGTAGATTTTTCAACAAACTCTAGATTAAAATCTAAAGGGTTTGATCAGGATAGGAAGAAAACATTGGATTATAAACTTATGTAAATCTCTGATGATAATAAAGAAAATTATCCCATTTCTGGATTTCAGTTTGGACACTTCATTGCTAGATTGAACCAACTTATCAGGATTTAATGAATGTACCAAGTTTATGAAACTTTGGGATCCATCCAGTATGATTTAACTTCCTATGTCCCCTCCCTCACTGGATTTGATAAAGTTATACCTGCAGCTAAATATATATTATTATGAAGGTAATGAACATAATTATTGGCTAAAATTAGATATTTAAAAGATATGCTTAATATTTGTTTTGCAAAAAACATTGATTAATAAAAAAATCTTAACAGTTGAATGTTCAATTATAAAACAAATGTTGATAGATTTTACATTTTACCTTGTTAAATTTTTGAAAAATCTCGCAAATAAAAATGTATTTTGATTTATTTTCTGTCATATATTTATGCATATCTTATAGCATATTATTCCTCTGAGATTGTATATATTTGTATCTCCACCCAAACAAACCGCAAAAGGATGAAATAAGAACCTAGTTTTTCTTGCTGTGAATCAATGTAACTCAACCTTGGGCATGACAGGGTATGCAATCCTGGTAGTAGCTGGCTTACATCCATGGAAAAAGGAACAGGATTAGTTTTTAAATATTCTATGTACACTAAAAAAATGATTTATAATTTTAGTACATAGTAATAAATGACCATAAGCGAAGGGCTAATTTATTTGGAAAAAAGTAAATTAACTATAGCATGTTTGATAATTATTAAATCCAGAATTTTAGATTACATTATTAGATAATACCTTCTTGATAGGAAAGGCTATACATAACTGCATTTTCACACATTGTTTTCATACAGGCTTGTAATGTGTCCAGAGGCTATTAATAACCTGAGCTTTACAATGCATTACAATGCAAAATTATTATATTTATTTTAATTGCTTACCTATGTTTATTTGAAGTTAATTTGATAAAGATTTCTTACATTTCCTATCCCTTCCTCTCAGAGCTGTGGTGCACACATGTTTACAACTTTTTATACAAACTAATGTCATCACATTTATATACAGGCACAGGGAAATACTTTCTGAGAATACATTTTTATAAAGATGAATCAAAACCAACTAAATTTATAATATATTATGCTTTCTTGTTCAAGCTAGTAAACATAAAAGTGATCAACATTTTGATTTCAGACCTTTGTCTAGAAGTCTTTACTGAGAATATTGATATATGGTTTTACACTATAAATATTTTACACTGTTTTTCTATAATTGCATACTTGCACATAAATGATATGTCAGCTATAAATAGTGTATATGTAGCTTAAATAACCTTTAGTAATTTCACATTTACACAATTCTTACAGCTTTTACAGCATTATGCTCTATCAAACTACTCTTACTTATGCCAGATTTCTTACATAACAGAACTTTTTGTAACATTTGGTGCCTTTTTAGTTACATTTTATAGTGAGGCTTTTCTAGCAGCATTATTTCTATCTGTGTAAGTGTATAACAAAAAGGAATATATCCTTTCCTGAGTACTTTGGGTATGACACATCTACTTATCAAAAATGTTAATTTTGCTGGTCAGATTACTTTTTATCATCAAAATAAGAGTATAATGTGATATTTTCTATTTTCTGAAGTATAAGATAATAAATTCCAGCTATTAAAAAAAACATATCTAAATAAGTTTAAATATTGAAATAATGCAAATATCAAGGACAGTTATGTACAAAAGAAACATAGTATTAAGAAAACAGAAGTTTTTAGACAAAAAAGATCATAGTAATGTCTATTATTAAGAGCTGATTATTAAAAACTAAGTATTGAAGTTATAAAATTATACCATATGAAAAATTATTGGTTAGAATTTTAGTTTTAGTAGGATTTTGTGTATAATCATTGAATTCTTTTGCATTATTCTTATGAACTTTAATTTATGAGCTAGAATTGTTAAGTTTGATAAAATCTATGTTTATTGAATTTTTCAAAATAAAGAGTAACTATAATCAATTTTTTTCAACTTACAGAAATGAATTTGGCTATTAATATGCACAAAAAATAAATCTTTGTTATAGATTAGCTGCACTGCTACAAAAGTATTTTAGTCTGTTTTTAAATACCTAGAATTGTTTGCAACAAAAATGATGTAACAGTTGCAAATCTAGATGTAGTTATTAACACAGATTTTTGTGCAATTTATAAATACTTTTTTACCACTATTTACATCACCCCATTACATGGTAGTGGGGAAATTTTAAACCCGTTTTTATATACATATTTATCATTATTCTAATACAGTATCTTTTAGTGGGGTCAGTAAATATAGCTTACTTTGAAAAATACCTAACTTAATGTTAATATTCAAGTTAATGAATTAACAAAATATTACCACAAAACAGCAAAATTGCAGTGAATAGTGATAAGGTAGGTTTGCTTCAAATATATAACTTTCATTACTAGATCTTTTTCTGATCTGTTTTATTTGCGCCTCTTTTAGCACAACTTTTCCGTAATGTGTAAACATTATTGACAGCAGCTTTTTTCAGTGTAAAATTGATGACGTTTTGCAACCTTTGGAAACATTTCTATAATCCTCAATATTCAATACAAACATATATATTGCATAAAGTCATGGAAATGGATATGTATCCTGTATTACCACCTTCAGAACAGGTTCAGTGTTTAAATATGTGTTAGTGACTAACTAACCTTTCTTTAAAGGTTCTTTGTGTATCTGTACCTGTATCTGGTATAAAATATTCCTCCAGAGGTTATACATACATGACCACTATTAGTTTCTAGAATACCTGTACCTGGTATAAAATATTCCTCCAGAGGTTATACATACATGACCACTATTAGTTTCTAGAATACCTGTACCTGGAATAATATATTTCTATAGAGGTTATACATACATGACCACTATTAGTTTCCAGAATACCTGTACCTGGTATAACATATTCCTCCAGAGGTTATACATACATGACCACTATTTAGTTTCTAGAATACCTTGTATAATATATTCCTATAGAGGTTGTACATGACTACTATTAGTTTTCAGAATACCTATACCTGGTATAATATAGTCCCCCAGAGGTTATACATGACTACTATTAGTTTCTAGAAAACCTGTACTTGGTATAACATATTCTTAAATAGGTTATTAAGACTACTATTAGTTTCCAGAATACCTGTACCTGGTATAATATATTCATCTATAGGTTATACATGACTTTTATAAATTTCCAGAACATCTCCACATGCTTTACCAGTTTACAAACTACTAGTTTCCCGACTACCAGTTCCTGTAGCTGGCATAACATATTCCTCTGGAGGTTATGCATGACTTCTATTCAAGTTTCTACTAGAATATATTATTCCAGGACTCGGTAGCTGACAGCAAATCAGCATTGAATCACAACAATAACACCTTTACAATTAATTTTATGCTTAATTATATATATTTTAAATGGAAGAATATGCTTACACTGCGCCAAGTAGATTTTATACAACATCCTTTATCTAATGGCATTATAAACATTGTAAAATACTTATTTCTTTTATAATTTATCAATATATTCCAAACAAGTTTTGCGCCATATGTAGCATATTTTATTATGATTAAGTTGTGCTGATATATAATCTTAAAATTACACAAGCAACCTGGATAGCAGCAAAATCATACTGAAATGGCGGCCACTTGGCCCTGCATTATTGCATCACTTTGAATTATATCCTACACTTTGAAACTTTAGCTACAAATTATTACAGCTTAAATTGATGAAAATGGACAAATGAAAATGAGCGTTGTCGAGTCAACTATTAATGACATTAATGTTTCATTTTGGCATTATTAAATGTTTCCATTGATTGTATGATTTCAATGATATGTTGATTCAAATCTTATATTTTTCCATTTTAGCACCTTCTTTCAATTTTGTTTTGAAGAATTTTCAGATTATAAAATATCTTTAAGACTTTTTAAAAGTTTGATTATCTTATCCACTTATTATGTAGATGTACGTGAATGACGTCTCATTAATTGGTCATTAAGAACATTTAAAAGTGCTTTAACTATAAATCAACCTAATTAATATTTCCTTTAATGCAAAAAGAAACAAAAAAACGGTTGGAAGCAGCTTACAGTGCCTAATGAAAATTATGTCAAACAATTAAATGACCAATAAAAGGACATTATATTGTAATTGAACAATTGTACGTAAAATGTATTATTTCTATTGTATGCCGTCATTTTTTATTAGACACTATAAGCTGCTTCACACGGAAGCTGTTTTATTTACATACCATGAAAAGTGAAATTAATGGCCGCAAAATACAGCTCAGCCTTTTCAATAACTAAGTTCTATTTATAGATGTTGTATATTATAGGGAAAATTACAAAAAGGGAATATTTTTGTAAAAATCTCTTATGGTTCTGTTGAGCATTTAATTAATTTGAAAGATATTGATGAATTAAGGTTTGTTTACATTGACCCAATCAAAACATGGCATCTATGGAAAACGAAAAATAATGAAAAAATGAAATGTTATTAAACATTAATAAAAGTGTAACCAAAAGATATGTAAATTTTAAAGCTCTAATTTTTCATTACAGTAAAAAGCTCGATTTTAAAGTTATAAAAAGCTTATCTAATGTAGGATTTTTACTTTGATGAATATTGTCATTCTTGTCTTGTTATCTTTAACTTTACTAGTGTATAATGTTATGTTGATTGTCTATCTTTTTCAGAATATTATGAAAATGTTAAAATACTTATTATTTGATAATAATAATATCAAATGCTTTGGTAAAGTTAAGGTAACATTAATTGGATTAAGCTATATTTTTCTAGAAGAACATAGTTCGATTATGGAATCATTAACTATGTACTGCAAAATCTATGATTTAATAATTGGAATTATATTACAGCTAAACAAATAAACCAACTCACGAGAAATTCACATGCGTTAGATAGATAGGTAAACCATTAATATTGATTACGTATCTAGCTATTTTAATGCAAGGATCGGGATAAGACAATTGACGATAATTTAATTTTCACCCCTAATAATTATAATTAGATCTTCCTTTCAGAAGATTACAATTAGTTGTTAAAACGTTTGGACACCAACCAACCAAAGCTCATTTTAAGTCACCAAAGTTTTTAAGTCAACAAATAAGAAACAGTTATTTTAAACTTTGGGGACAAGTGTAATAAACATCCCATTTTCTTTTCCCTCCCTGAATCTTTTTCTACAAGCATGAATTTGTATGATCTAATTCATCAAAGTAAGTGCTTTTACCTGCAAGATCTAATTAGAATCAGTTAAAAATAAGTGGTGCTTTAACTCATAATTATAAATGAACCACCAAACATCCCACTCCCTTTTTTCATTTGTTTATAGAAATATATTAATTACATAAAATCACCAAATAGTTAACCAAATATCTAGGTTTGAAGAGCAAAATGATTAAAGTTGAAATAATTCTTATAACCAAGTGTTGAATATCACATTTTTAAATGACTTCTTTGACGCTAAAATGATATTTAAGCATATTTGTTACTGTTTGTAGTTTGAAACAAGTTACGCAATGTACTTGATAATTTCTGCAATAATATTCCCTATA
>LS058380.1:0-10095 GCA_900241095.1 Acartia tonsa | reverse complement strand
CTACATTGTTACATGTATACCAACATATGTCTCCTCTATCCTTGGTTTTAATTTCATAAATAATGTGTTAATTTATCTCACATTTTTTTTCTTCAGAATTTAAATTCTTCATTCGCAACGCGTGTTCAATAAGATCAAGATGTCTAAACTCTGTATTTAATCCCTGCTGAAATTTTGTGCTGTTTTTACATCAACAAAAGACTGAAAACGTATCATATAATCTCAGATATAATATAGAGGTGCTTTCATTCAAATATTACATGACCAAAAGATCCATCCTCTTATTTCAAGCCTCTGTGAGGGTTTCAAACACGGAAGTGGCTCTAACATTTATTTAACCTGCTGCATTTTACCAAAAAAATGAAAATATCTTTTATTTAGTAATGGTTCCATATCAACCTTGTTAAAACCTTGAATTTAACTTGAAATATTATAAATTAACTTAATAACATAAATGCATACTTAATCTTTTTAATCATTTTTCTTATAAAAATTTAATTGTTTGGTTAATTAGTCAAGGAGAAACATTATTAGATGATGTTGTACAATAAAATAAAAAAAAAATAAAAAAAATATTTATATTCAATTTAAATGTATTACATATTAAAAACTTTGGGTAAAACAAAAAACCAAGGAATCAATTTGATTATTTGAACGACAAATCAAAAATGTTTATCCGTCTGTAACATTTCAAGAATCCAGAGAAAAAATGTCCTTCGATTAAATCATTTAGAGGAATTTAATCCATATGTAGACTATATACACAGAGGGGGAGAGGATATTGGGCTGTTTGTTACAGTAGTCCCCAAAAGTTTTATAATCATGTTTTCTTATTCGTGGGCTCAACAACTTGTGAGAATTTTATTGAATTTTGATTTATTGGTTAATGAGTGTCCACCAACTAATTGTAATTACTGAAGGGGTAATTTTGTGTATCATCATGGAAGATGTACATAAAATTATGGTCATTGTCTTATCCTTTTAGATCCCTCCTATGTATTTATTTGGAGATAGTTATACATTATGTATCTTAACGGATAAGACAATAAACGATAAATTAACATATCCCTGATTATAATCAACAAAATTACCCCCCTTTCCAGATAAGACTATATGTTGTACTGACCAATCATAAATAAACTATACCCCAAAATTGTTTTGGAAAACGAAAGGTAAAACTTTTTTGTAATTTAAGAATCACAAAAAAGGTATATTACTATACATATGACCTCTCATAGCCTTCATATTTAACAATTCATAAGATATTCTGACAAAGAATTTACCTTCTGACAGACAGAAGAACGCTTAAAGAGTAGCTAAGCCTCCAGTAAGGATAATTTCAACGTACAGATATTACTAAATAATCAAGTAAAACTTTTAATGAAGTAAAAAGTGTATTCAGGGAAAAGGGGTATAACAACATTGAACACATTATTAATACAATAACAACTTTATTAAACACAGAGTAGAATAATTAGAATACTTTAATGGAATGTCCAAAATATGTCATTAATAAGCACTTTAACTAAATATTGTTGACATAAAACAATGCTAAAATTATTAACCATAGACATCCAAGGTTGGAGGTAGAGGGGTGTTTATCCCGCTCAATATTTAAAATCCCTAAACTTCCTCCCTCCCCCCTCTTCAAACCTTTAAAACCCCGCATTTTACCCACCTCAAAATAGTAAGCTTGGACGTCCCTAATTTTAAATGGGGTGCCTTATCCCTTCTCCGTGAGTGTAGTATCGGAGAATAATTATCTGGATATCGTGACGGCTAGCGGCCAATAAATCTGGACCATTTCAGGGATATTTTATATCAGGATGGAAAATAAAGGGGAATAGTCCCTTTCTTGACATCGCACCTTAAGGGCGATTTGTCGTATTTCTAAAATGGCTTTTTATAGGTAATTTTAGGTTAGGTTAGGTTATATTGGGTTAGGTGATTGCCCCCAGGGTTAGAGCCCCCCGCAGGGGCTAGAAATAGGAGAATCGCCCCTTAAGGTGCGATGTCACGAAAGGGACTATACCCAAATAAAGTGATAATAAGTGATTTGATGATATTACCTGCCATTTAGTGAATGAAAGCGTCCTTATAGATAAGTATAAAGAAATGGAGATTAATTTGACGTACAACATATATAAGGATTAGTTAAGCACCTTTACGGCCGATAAGACATTGGACGATAATATTAATGTATATCCCAAATCATGGAAAACAAAATTACCTTTTTGTGTATAAAATAGATTTCTAAGCAAAAAGATTGTAGCAGAAAATCAAGATTAATAGAAAAATTCCTTAAAGTATTAAAGCAACCAAATGAGAGAAACATGTTTATGAAACATTTGGAATAACATTTTCATATAAAAACTTAATTCTTTACTTTATAGTAAACCTTTTTTGGGGCCATTTTATTAATGTTTTCCCCCTTAAAGAAAATAACCATCAAAAATATGAAACCATTTAGAAAATGCAATAAATACAATCATTATTATAATAATAGATGCAATATAATTAGAATGAGAAAGAATTATATACCATTGTTTAAATGTCCACGTAAAAAATATATATTATCTATTATCAAAACGAAAGTAATTTTAGCCATTAATTATTCAGTATAATATTTGTTAATTTAGAGCTCTGTAACGGATGCATTTCAGGGATCTAAAGGGATAAGACAATGGCCGATCAATTGATGTATATACATAATGAAAATTACCAATTCTGTAGATTTCATTTAGAGGTTAATGAACAAACCAATAAAAGTCCCCAAAGTTGTTAAGCCCGCTAAAACTTTGCAGACTAGTGCAATAAACAGCCCAATGTCACCTTCCTTCCTGGATGTATAATATATCGGGATCAAATGTTTTTTTCCACTCCAAGAATCTCTGTTTTATCTATACGAAACCTTTTTTTTTCATGGGCAGGAAGGGATATAAAAAATCATGTATACTAATTTTAATATCAATTTTACTCTTTTTTGTTAAAAACATGGTATATATTTTGGGCCATTAAGAAAAATATATTTAAGTTTTTTATGTAAAATTAAATGTAAGTAAATTTTAAACATGATATTTGCTAAAATGTAAAAAGCAGTGCAAAAAAAACGGAAAAAATCTCAAAAGTATAGTTTAGAATAAGATAGATGCCCTAAAATCACACAGTACTGTTTTCCTATAATCACTACAAAAATAGTATAAATGTGCGTTTTTACTGTCCAAATGTACACCTCGAAAGACATAAATAAATCTTTAAGATACCATTTTTTTCTCCCCCCCCCCCAAAAAAAAAGTAAGGCAATTTACGGCGTGTTAATCACAATATATGACCACTATAAATGCTCCTCACTGGCTAACAAGAATGGGTAAAACAAGCAAAATGAAAAATGTAATAGTTAATAATCGCATCTTATTATAGACAGCTTTTCGCGGATAATAAAACAAAAAATTATAAGATTTAAACCAGTTTGTTAACCACGAGTGATCGAAGGCCCTTGCTAACAAAACTGGCATCAATACTATTGTTTTTATTTTAATATTCGCAACTTTTTGTAATACGATGCTATACATGATTATTCATTATGGCTGAGATCCGGTTCTAATCCAACGGATATCAATCGGCTTTACTGGAAATTCTTTTACACACATATTTGAAAGAAAAATAAAACGAATATTCGTATTGTAGAACACTTAATGCGTGATAAGAAAAAGAAAGAAAAAACAGCGCCCGGCCCATAAAAGGCAGAAAACTGGTGTAAAAACATGAAACAAAAACAAAAGTACACCTTTAAGAAAATGACCGTTTACTTCTCGTAATAACATCATATACATATGTGAGTGTTACTTTTTTTGGTTAAAGCAGAATATATGCCTTTTTTAGATGGTGCCTTTTTGAGCACCAACATTAATTTGGGATAATTGAATTTAAAAGTCAGATTAACAATAAGACCAATTTTGTATTTGAGTATCTTTGAACATAATAGCATGCTATAATGGTTATCAATACATGATAATTATTATCATTATTCTATCAAAAACCAACTTTTTTTAACCACCAAAACGGGGCATTTTTTATGCCTATCCAAGAACTATGCGTCGTAAGTAAATTATACCTCTTTATTAACTCATATATACATCGCTATGACAAAAGAAACAAAGGTGTGCATCAATTTTCGCACATTTATCATCATATCATTAGAAGAGTGAGGGGGGGGGGCAATGGAGTGTTAACCCCCCCAAAATATAACACATTCAGGGGTACCATAGTCACACCAAAAATTTTATATAATCCCCTCCCAAAACTTTGAAATCCAAAAATGACATCCTTGACCCATAAACTTGTTTATTTTGTGCTAATATAAAACTGTATGCGAATCTAATACTATGCTGAAACGTATGCACACTTACAAAGAAATATAATGTGTATATTTAGCAACTGTCCCTATATGTATGTGTATGTGCTAAAATTACCCTTTTTTGTCGTTTTATGTGGTTCTTTAGGTATCCTTCGTTTATTGGCACTTACCTAATATACAAAAAGAAATTGTTAGGTTTTATAATTTCATTTCTAAAGTTAGTTGGGAACATTATGTTTGTAGAATCTGTCAATAAATAAGGAAGTTAAAGGAGTTGGAAATGACTTTGATGGGCTAAACAGACGTAAAGACATATGACAAACATATTAGCTATAAAACTGAGTAATGAAATCTCACTTTGTCTGACTAAAAGTTCATTATAACGCTATAGGATAATTGTATAAGATACGATTTAGATTTTTTTTAGAGATTACCTACTTTGTCCTAATTCTGTTCTTAGCTACTTTTTATAGTTTATTCCCTTTCTCCTAATCCTATATTTTCTCTGGAGAAAACTTTGCCTAAGGCAGAATTGTGTAGTCGAATTTAGGATAATATTAAGCCGTTTTTAAACACAAAAATAGTTTAATTGTTTATGACACCAAGAATTAGTCTTTAATATTCAGTTCTAGATTTGTACAGATTGTAAATTATGTACAATGACAGTTATGAAGAATAATAGCAATATAAATGAAATATACATAGAAAAAAATTCATAAAAGCAAAGCAACTTGAAACTATTATACTAAAAACAACATATTTATTTAATTTGTGCAGGTATAAATATTGTTAAAGCATTTTATATTTTAAAAGTTGTACAAATAGCAAAAATAATATTTGCAATCTTAAAATTACTTTTTTGTGACAATACCAAATTATGTTAATGTTTTCTAATGTTTGAAATAATTAGGACTGAAAGCGGAGCGCTTATGTTTTAACTTTTAAAAATGTTTTATGCTTTTTTTGTTAAAATTGTAATGACAGTAGTAGAAATAGCAATTTTAAGACATAGTATGTTCTTTTTACGAATTTTAATGTTCTAAAAGTTCTCTTAATTGCCTAAAAGTATATAAATGCTAAAGAAAAAAATGTGAAAATTAATTCGAAATATGATCTTGGAAATGAAAAAAAGCCACACAAAATAATTCCTAGAGAAGCTTTTTAATATGTTAAACTTAAATGTTGCAAATAAAAGTGCACACCCTATATTCTAAACCTTTTTTAGAGTCCTTAAATAATTGTTTTTAAATGCCTTCTATGTATTTCCTAGTCTTCAAGTAAAAGGATAATTATTAGTCAATTTAGATTAGATTAAAATCATTGGTGGATAAGTTTGGATATTGCTAGTTTGTACAAACCACTCAAAGTCGTACTCCTTAGGCAAAATTATGTCTTTACCAAATAGAGCTTTTACATATAAAAGATATTTTTTCGAGTTAGTATGTTTTTCAACATATTTTTTAAAAATACACTATTCTAAGACATGAAGATATATTTCGATTTTAGCTATCATTTTCAATTCATTTTGTCTCTTGGAGAAGTGAATCAAGCAATATTAGCGTGGTCGTTTTAGATTAAAATTATAATATATTCCTATTTTTAAGTTGAATACATATGAAAAAACGCCTACATTATTTAAATTCCAAAAATATGCTTAAATTCGTTCACAGTCGATTGTATGGAAATTGTAGAAATGCATTGGCCATGTAGATCGCATATACAATAATCTTTAAGAAGTCAGAACTTGAGATAAAGATAGCACGATCAAATGGTGGAAAGTCTATTGAAAGAAAGTTTGACCTTCATATTTCTCCTAGCACAACCAGGGATCTAAAGGGATAATGTACTGTACATTCCAAAAGATGTAAAACTTCTCTAAATGAACCAACCAATCAACGTTATATAAGTCTTTTGGGACTAGAGTATTAAACAGCCCAGCGTCCCCTTCCCTTCCTGCATCACAACCCTTTTTCATTCTAAATAATGTTAGTGAAATTGTGAAAAAGTTAGAAACATTGATTGTTGATGGCTGACATTGGTGAAAACGTGAGCAAAATATTTAGAAGGGGTGGAAGGAATAGCTAGCATAACAAACATTTAAATGTCTGAAACTTAAAACTGTAAAAAAATAAACTTGTAAATTTCAGTAGTAAAAGGTATAAACACAAATAATAAGTTATCAACTTATATAAAATAAAAAAATCCTGTATCTGTGTGTCTGTTTGTCCAAAAGAATCTCACTAAACCGATATGGTTCTCCTATACAGTGAAGTTTCTTATAGGTAAAGTAAAGATTTATACAATTTTAGGGGAGAGTACCTCAACTGTCCCATGATAAATCACCCCTAGAAACAAATTCTCCACCCTCAAAAATTTTCTTTTCAAAATTAACATGTCCCTGGAGGCCTCCAGGAGCATAACAACCGATTGGTAAAGAGGGGAAACAAATGTATTACAGACATATTAGCTAAAGAGAAGCTTAAGAATAAAACTGTATTTTTAACAGTGTAGAAAACAGTAAAAAAAAAACTAAAAAGTCTGGGGGTAAAACCAGGTGGTCTTCCCCATGGATACAGGGATAGAACACTAAATGATATATCAATCTTCAACCCAATATTTTTGTGCGCAATTATGATATAAATAGGTTAAATTATTGGTTAAAAGAAATGCATGCAGATAAATTAGACAGGAATTGTCCTCTCTCTCCCTGAAAGTTGGCCCCTTTATTATTAGAATCTTAATTGAATCATTAAAGAGAATTTTAAATTTCTTGGGTGCATATTTTAAGCTTCACAAAAAACAGACAGTAAGAATTTGGGGATTGATTTATAACTAATTTTAACAAAACAAGAATGACAACATCCAGTAAGTGATCTTAATGTACAAGACACTACACGATAAAATGATGTTTAGTACGTCCCCAATGATAATAAACAAAATATCATTTTCTATAGATTAAGACAATAAGAAGAAAACATTTAGAAAGACTAATTTGAATCAACAAATAAAGATTTTTATAAAAGTCTTTTGGCCAGCGAACTTTTGGGGGCAGAATAATTTAGCTCGATGTTCATTTTAGAAAAGCTTCGCTACTGAAATAGTTTTAATAAGAATATCCTAGAAAAAAAATATAGACAAAGATAACAATCTTAGATTGATACACAAAAAGTTTATCTACAACTCTAGATCTTACTTATTAATTCTTAAAAATTCAGTTAACTTAAGAACAGTAAAAAAGGCTTGTTTATTATTTGGTCCAAGAATCAGAAAAAAAATGACTTAGATGGCCGATTTTTTGGCGCAGTGTTGTAAAAATGTGTCAAAAATTGGTGTGAAGGTAACTTTTCAAGCCTTATTAGTGGACAAAGCAACTAGATACCTTCATATTATAAACGTAGCTACTCTATAACCAACTTATCAAGCAGATTTAATGGAAAAGAGTAGCAGCTCTTTAACTCGATGTTTAAGGGCGTATTTCTTAACCAATTTAATAGGCAGTTTTTAAATCTATTCAAGCACCCTAGTTGTGTAAAAAAACAACCATTTGATTGGACATCTCTTGTCTTTACAGTATAAAAAGTTGCACCAATTTTAGGGCTATCAATATTTAATTAGGTGGGATAAAAAAATCCTCTAAAATGAAAGGATATTGTTTTATTTTGTACACTAAATAATTTATATGAAAGGTAAACAATAGAAGATTAATTTTTGTGAACTGAGAAGCTTTGGTATATAATTAATTTAATAATACATCTTTTAAGATATTATAATAACCATTAGATATAATAAAGTAAATACAATGTTCCCTCTTTAGTGTCTTAAATTCCTTAGTTTTAGAAAGAGATGATTTAAGAAATCTTTATTAACCGCTAAGTGTTCTACACTTCAAAAGATTTTATTGTATTAAAATTAAAGATTGTGTCTTCTTTTTCTACTTAAACTTTTTTACTTTAAGTTTAAATCAATATAAAAATGTTTTTTTTTCGCTCAAATTTACATAGACGCTATAATGCCTTATTTGTTAAGTTAAATCATAGAAAAAGGACATATATTTCTAAACTTAAATTGAACAAAAAACAAATAAAAATTAAAACTAGAATTGAAGCGTTTTTTAACATATGTATTCTTTTACAAAAAAAATGTAAAAATAATATCTTGAAATTTTTTATTATGTCCCATTATTTTTTTCAGAAAACATTTTGTTTCCCTGAAAGTTGCCTATAGAACATGATAATCCCTAAACATTTTCAATACAAAGTTTGAAGAAAGATTTTATCAGATTTGAGATAACATTATCATAGTGTCACAGACATGCATGCTTTTTAAATCTAAATTTTGGACCATTTTCTAAAGATGGGGCGTCGACCTTTGGCCAAAGCTTTTTAAAAGATTTTCTATAGTGAACCTAGTTCTTTAAAGTGTTCATCTTATAAAAATGTTAAGCACTTTAAGATTTTAGAACGAATATAAGGCTTTAAAATCAAGTAAGCTAAATATGATATAAGGATATGTAGAGCCTTTAAGCGTGCTAGATTTCTTTCCTTATTACCCATCCAAGCTAATCTTTCCAATGCTTGCATTTGTGTTATTTAAGGTTGTAACTGATGATGAAGTTTTTAGGCCTAAAAGTCGTAGGCAGGATAATGTAAAATTTTCAAAAGTTTAGACGTCGACCGCGCCATAAGGCAACAAATTTGAAAGCTTACATCTCACATATTAGTATAAGGTTGGAAAATAACATATTTAGTACATAAAATATTTAAATATCATGAAGTCTTTATCTTTATTACTAATATTTTGTTTAAAATCTTCTCTACTTTTAGTGGTATTGTTTTTTAAACATTTTAATTCCCAACAGTTTAGAAAATAAACCTTGTTGTATATTTTTTTATGCTTATAAATAGTCTGACATATTTAACAATTTAAAATCTTCTTTTAGTATCTATTTTTCAATATTATTATAAAGACTAGTTGCTTCGGCCCTAACCTATATGGGAGTGTTGGGAAGTCAGGAAAATAATATAAAACAATTTTAAGACATGTTTAGAGTTTCCCTGAAAATATCCAACTATTCGGACCAATAATTTCCGAGATATTAAGCTTCAGACATAAAAACATTACTACATACTTTTTATCATAGGATTATATTATGCATAAATGTATTATCAAAAGCGATGGTGGTCTTTATAGCGTTGAGGTCTTTTACTGATGATCTTTTTTTATCTAATTTCAAGCTAATTTTGGAAGCGATAAAGACAGAAAAACATTCATTTCATATTTTCTTTTTTTCATACATACATAAAAACAGGCACGCATATTACATAATTATATTGTAAAATAAAATATTATCACCCTGGGGTCTAATGGGAATAGACAGTGGCCGATAAATTGATGTACATCCCAATTTATGATACACAAAATTACCCTTCTGTAAATCAAAATTAGTGGCTAAATTAATTGGACACTCTTGATTATTTATCTTGAGATAACCTATCCATGTTCATATGTATCCATGATTACAAACTATTGAAGAAATATTTATCTTGAGATAACCTATCCATGTTCATATGTATCCATGATTACAAACTATTGAAGAAATATTTATCTTGAGATAACCTATCCATGTTCATATGTATCCATGATTACAAACTATTGAAGAAATATTTATCTTGAGATAACCTATCCATGTTCATATGTATCCATGATTACAAACTATTGAAGAAATATTTATCTTGAGA
>LS058379.1:0-10095 GCA_900241095.1 Acartia tonsa | reverse complement strand
CCACCCCCCCCCCCCCCCCCCCCCCCCCCCCCCCCCCCCCCCGCCCCCCCCCCCCCCCCCCCCCCGGCGCCGCGCCCGAAAGGGGCATTTACTCTCTCAAACTTTGAAACCCCTCATTTTACCCGCCCCAAATAAGAAAAATATATTACCCCCCTTAAACCGTAAAAACCCCTCACATTACCCCCATTAACAAAAGCTTGGACGTCATTGGCTGTGCCAGGGCATCTAAAAATAAATTAGCTTTAAATCAGCCCAGCACATTTTTTAGAAGCCTTCCTGAAATGTTGACCTCCATCGGGTGAGATTTAGGCGAGATATTAGTATTTATATAGCAGAAAACCTTTCCCTGTCTGAATTTCTGATACTACATCGCACATTATATTGACCATGACAGAGTAACTAACTATATATAGATAGATAGATAGATATCTCTATTGATATTTAGATAGATATATTAGATTTAGATATTGAATTATTATATTTAGGGATAGATAAACAATAAACGATTTAATCTTTCCTTACGAGAAGAAAAAAAAAATTAAAAAATGATTTAAAGTGCCACTAGAGGCCTCTAGGGGCGTAGCCGCTAGTATATTAATAAAGAAGGTATTACAATTTCAGCAATTTCTAACTAAAGCATAAGAAAATGACTAATTAAAACACACTCGTGAATGGGGAAATAGTATATAGATTTTAGATATATTGTTTTGCAAGTTTAAGGGAAAGGGACATAAAAGTGGCTAAAACCATTCAAATATTCATTTTTAAAAAAATACGTTTCTATCCAAATTGTATATTGCCATCACGTAGTTTTAAGTTTTTTTTTGTTATAAATTATCTTATGCTAAGGTGTATCTCCTTTGAAAATCATGCCTTTTCCTTTACTGTCTTAGCTATGCAACTTTCGGATATATAGACCTTGTCTTGATTAGATATTAATTTTCATTTACTTAATAATAAACACAGCACTAATTACAGAGATAGATAGATTCAGGGGTAGATATATAATTACATATATGTTCACAAACTAATTTTACCCCTGCACATTGGACTAGATTTGGTTTAAATAAAGTTTTATTTCAATAACAAGCTTTCAATATTAGCAAATATTTCAATATTAGTCAATTTCTTAAATAAATAAACAATTAAATGTTAGAATAAGATAAAAATGTGTTTTTTTTTTGGCCCACTAACTTGATTTTACAAAAGCCGTTTCTAACACAATTAACTAAATTATTTTTGAAAAGACATGCCATTGTGGTTTAATTGTAAAAATGAATGAAAATTAGAAAGCTATAAATTTTGGCAAAACTGTAATTTAATCGCCGTGCTTTCACGTCCACATATAATCATATTTACAAATTACTTCTTGTTGAAACATGAATGACTTTGAAAACTATTATAGCACTCAGTGTAATAGGTCCCGGGAAGGTTTATAACTATATTGGGGGTGGGTACCATCACCCTCCCAAGAGAAATAGGCCCTAGAAAAAATTAACCCCCCCCAGACAAAAAAACGTAAGTTTTTAAAACTAAAATAAAAATGAGGTTGGGATGATCCCCCAACTCCCCACCAAAAACTTATTTGGTGGGGAGGGGCATAGCCGCAAGTAATAGATAATGTATATAAGATAATGTTCAAAGCTAAGATTAAAGTTGACACCCTGAATCCAGACGTTATACTTATTCAGACCAGGAATCAATTCTTACAAATTATTTGTACAATTATTACCCTTTTTATCCAGGTACAGAGGGTCTTACATTTCAAAAGCAAATGGAGGTGACAAAAAATCGTCGAAAACCCTTCCTTAAACTTAATCATAACAAGGAAGACATCATTAATAAAAGCAAAGCTCGAAAATCAGAAGAAAGGAAAAACGAACAATAACACTTGTAGAGTGACAGAACATAATAAGCAGAACATTTTTTTTTTTGGCAAATCTAAATTCTACACAAATTTGTTGTTGACCGACCATAATTAGAGACAAGCTTTGCTTTTAAAAACACAATAAAAATATGAGCTTTATGTATAAAGCAAAGGAAAAGTGTAGATTAAGCGAATGGTATAATATGCGTTTCTGATAGTTTTAATAATGTGATACAAATGCAGAAGTGAATGCACACTATAATTTAGACATGTGCTGCTTACAGGGATATTAAGAGATAAGACAATGATAGATAAATTGATTTAAATCTCTTATAAAAACAAACAAAATTAGTAGAATACAATTTTTCGCACTTTTAACTATAAATTTGAATCTACCATTTAAGTATCCAAAGTTTTAAGCCAAGAAATAAAAGAAAACGTGTTTTCAGTATAATTTACACTTTATTGTCACCTCTCTCCCTGTCTGCTACTCTCTTTCAGATAATTACAGCAAAGCATTTCAGTAATTATGTTGTATACGTCATTGTCATTTTATTTCAATCTAAAAAAAAATCTTACAGTTTTGTCCTTCTAGTGACAAAATTTCAAGCATTTTTATATCAACATAAGTATTTATATTCATCCGTGATATAAAAGAATACTTTCTTGCTGATTAGTAACTTATGTATAACTAGCGGCTACGCCCCTAAAAGTTTCTACGGGTACTTTGTATTCACAAAGAAAAAAATATCTTTTGGGGTGGATGATTATTTATCGGGAGGGTGGATTTACCCTTCTCCAAAATACTTAAAACCTCCCCAAGACCTATACAATTTTTAAGGAGAACCATAACGGTTCAGCAGACAGACAAAAAAATCTTACTACTTTTGTAATAGGATAGGATGGCTAAAAGTCAACAAATAGCATTTGAATGTTGACAACATATATTATATATATATGTTTATATATATGTTTATAAATCTCATATAATAACCTTAGAACATTCCATTTTATCTTCAACTAGCGGCTACGCCCCTAGATTAAGTCTCTCAAATATTTATATTTGTTTCGACTTTTTCTTATTTCTCTGAAGAGGGTGGTGGTACCTTCCCCCAAAATAGTTATAAACCTTCCCGGGACCTATGGGAGGCTACCCTGTTAAGGAGAACCCAATCGGTTCAGCGATTAGCGAGATCCTTCAGTACAGACACACAAACACACAGACACACAAACAGGCATCCTGTTACTTTAGTATAAGGATAAGTTGATCTTTGTTTCTGTGATAAATTTGTTTAGCTTTTATGGATTTTCTTATTCCTGTTAGATTGATAGTTGAAAAAGGTAAATAAATCAATTTTTGCCTAAATTATGAATCAAACAGTAAACACACATGCCATTATTTTTACTTAATTATTTTTTGGAAGCGTAGCTTCTCTACGATAAATATATGTAGTGTCCGTCCATTTGTAACGGATAGCAATAATTGTATGTGTTAGAATCAACTTTATAATTTCATAATAAATTCTTCTGTATTATACATAGTTATCCTTTTAGATGATTTTTTAAATGGGGATTCCTAGGACAATATCCTACAAAAGATTTCAAAATTAAAAGTTGTAGATGCCGTCACCTAACGGTTATTTTTCCGTCTTATTAGCTGAGCTTCGCCTCGTGCATATTTTTATCCTTGTCTTACATTTTTAATAGTTTTGTGTTATTGATTTATTTTGACTAATCAATCAAAAGATAATTTATGACTCGCTGAAAATGAAAAGCAGAAACTGAAAAGCATGAACAAAAATATTAAAAAGTGAAATAGATGTAGCAAAATTGACTGTTTCTTAACGGGATGCCCTAAAATTCTCATTTTTTGAGCTTTTTGACAAAAACTCCAAAAATAAAAAAAAATTTGTCTGAAGCTTAGGTTACATATAACAACTGATTGACTTCTCCTTTTTATAGAAGCTTTACTTAGGTCCTGGTAGAGTTTCAATCTTATTAATTATAGATTTAAGACTTTGGAGGGTCTTAAGCTCTTTTTTGCTTCCATCCTACCCATTTAAATAGAGAGCCCTTTGATGATAGAGGCGCAGCGCCTAGTTTATTTATAAAACAGATAAAGTATCTAAAAATATTTAGATATAAGAAGAACCCTGTGAATAAATGTTTAATATGAATATTCATAATAAATTACATTTTTACCCAGCAAGATATTTTTTTTTAGTTAGGTAGGTGAGTGATACAAAATTACGTTCATGTGGGGCCCAAACCTATCCAGTTGAATAAGCCTGTAAAATAGGGTTTCCTAAGGCTTACTCTTACATATTCCAATTTGTATTTATGTGAGGCTATGGAAACCATATCTTCTAGGCTAGCCAAATTTTCAGGGATTTGGCCTAATATTTTAAAATTAACATTGTAGGATTGTCAGGAGGGAGGGGATATTGGTCTATTCATGACTCTAGTCCCCAAAGTTTTATAGTAACGTTTTCTTATTCGTTAGCTTAACATCTTTTTAAACAAATTTTGATGGGTTGGTTCATCAAATTGAATGTCTAAACATATCCACTTATTGAAATTTACATAATGGGTAATTCTATGTAAAATCATTTCGGATGTACATCAATTTATCAGCCATTGTCTTATCCCTTTAGATCCCTGAGGATGTCAAAACAAGCATTCCATATGTTACGTACAGACAAACGAACATATCATAATCGTAAGAAAAACTTTATTTGTGGATTCAAACTATTTTTATTTTTTATTTTTTGTAGCACATTCCTCTAAAGATCCCTCACACGGTTTTTAGCAAGAGAAGACGTGAAATAGGATTAAAGCATAAAAGAAAGGTATTTTAGCACTTTTCTATCTATCTATTGCTTTGTAATATCTAACTATTCATCAAGGTTCCTAATTCTAACTATGTCTGTCAACCCATCTTTGTCTATACTTCCTTTACTATATAACATTGTCAAAAAATATGTCAGTCTACCTTTCTAACTATCCTTTAAGTATATTTAAATAAGAAGTAAATGTTTAACTATCAATCTATTTATATTATTATCAATCTATCTTTCTATCTCACTTTCCAGGAAGATGGGAAAAAGGATTAAAGCATATAAGAAAGGTATTTCTTATCTCTTACGTTTCTTGGGGATTTTTTTTAGTTTTAAAAGCTAACTACAATTCAAATTTGATTTTTTATTAATACTTATATGATGTTCATTATATGATAAAATTTAAGACATTTTCTGTCTTCTAGTTTAATTTAAGTAATAGATTTGAAAACTACATATTTTTAAATTTTACCCTGATCTAAATGGAAACGAACGTACTAAAACAAAATTTAAAAGTCAGCTTTGAAAATGCTGAAAAAAATCCACCAAGACTTTTTAAGATTTGAGTGTGTAACATCAAGAATTGTTAAATATTCATGGCACAAAAAATCTAGGTTCTAGAGATTTTAATTATTAGAATTGTAACAGATTAGAAGTACCCTGCAAAGCCTTGCTTTTACTGTTATACTTAGTTATAAAAGGACTTTAAACCGAATAAAAAGAAAAGAATATCTGCTATGAAAAAAAGTGTTTCTTAAAAACTGTCAGTTAAAAAATGTACTTGAATCGAAAGTTTCAAAATATTAAATCTCTAATTACATGGGTTGAAATAATGTCTTGGCCCATAAACAGGTAAAACCAATTATATAACACATTGGGATGTTCCATTGAAAAATGTTTTGAAATCGAATAGTCACAGAAGGTTGTATTTGGGTGTTATTTACGTTACAGTTTAAAAATCAAGGTATTTTTTTGTTATTTGCATTCTAGTGTATTCGTATGTAGCCTGTAAACATTTCTTTTGAAGGGGGCTGTCTCATCCCCTACAAAAAAAGCACTAATCTTTCGTATGATCAGTAGGTTTAATCTCTATAAATTAGAGCCCAATCGGTCCAGTGGTTTTTGAGATCTTTAGGTTCATCAAGGACACATATTGTTTCATTTACCCTAGACATATAACAAGCTTCAATGTAAAGGAGAACCATATCAGCCCATAGGTTAGTTTAAACAGACATACAGACAGAATCCTGACACTTTTATATAAGAATAATTGCTTAAAACATTTCTAAGTTGCAATGAAGTAACACCTATTAAAAAGATGCCTGCCTTTAACAAAAAAGTTGATATTTTGTATTTTATATCATTTCATATATAAAACGGTCCTGTATTGTGATAGTTTTTCATGTTTTCATTTTTTGGCATGTGGTTTAAAAAACTGTTATAAGAAAAAGAACGTGAGGTTTATTTACGTAGCCACAGAGATGCTTTGTAATAGTTATTTATCGCATCTTATTATAAACATCTTTTTCTGGGGATATAAAAATTTACTAATTTGTTAGCTCCAAGATGCCGATGGCACGGCCTTTTTGTTTGAACTGTGAACATTTTTACAATCGTAGAAAACTGGATATAATAGGGTATGGCCAAGGGCGTTCAAGCTTTTTCATTTTTGTTGGAGGGGGGAGAATAAAATAGAGCGCAAAGCGCGCCGAAATATTCCCCCCTTCCCAAATTTTTACCCCAGGGGTAAAATTTACTTAGGGAGGTAATTACCCCCCTAAAATCTGTTGGGAGGGGTAAATTCTTCCCCCCCCCATAATCTGTTGGGGTAGTTTGACAATGAGACATATGATTTGTTCAGTTAGGCTAATTCAATATTTCTCAGATTCAAAGTTGTATCATACTTTGTCCATTAGAGTAAAACACCAGAGGGAGAAAAGGTTAAACAACTGTATCTCCCTATCGCAACCGCATTGTGCAACCTTTCTATTGGGTCATATTAACACAGCCAAGTAGCAGAAAATAATTTAGAAGCAGACGAAAAAGGTCTTTGAAAAAGGAAGGGAGCTAGTTGTCTGTATATACATCTATACTATAGAAATGTTCTTTGTACAATTGTTATTATTGTATATCTCTTAAAGTGTAAATATACCAAAACTTGCTTGTTCGTAAGTTATTTTTTGTGTCTATTTTTTCATTCTTAAATTAAGTTATGATTATTTCAAATGGTGCTATAGCATTTTTAGCAAGTTAAATGATTATATTCATGATCAGCATGTTTGTATTTTTATAAACATAAATATTTGATTCAACCCTGGTTATGAGAGTGTTAATGGTAAGAAGAAGATTTTAAATCCATCACGTTAAAACGAGGATTTAGGCATTTTCATGGATTTAAAGGGATCTATTCTTAGAATTATGAAGTTAGAATATTGGAGTTTAACTGAGTTTAAAGGCAAAGGGCGTCCAAGTCTTTTTTGGGAGAGAGGTAATTTTTTTTGTGGGTGGCGTGCGGCAATTCCCCACCCCCGAATTTGGTTGGGGGTGGTGTAATTACCCCTTAACCCCACCCCTTGGACGTCCTTGGCGCAGCCATTATTATTTTATTTTAAAAAACTAGTTTCTTTGCCCCTAGCCTCAGGGAAGGGTTGTAAATGTAAGAAAAATATCCTAAAACCCCGCAAAGATATTAATTAAGCTTATGAGAAACTAATTCAGTCCAGCATTTTCAATACAAAATATTTTAGCTCTTGCGGATGGGGGAGGAAGTGGAGGGTTTTTTTTTACAAGGGACGATTTTTCGGTAAAAAATAGATTTTAAAGGAGAACCATATCGGTCCAGTGGTTAGCAAGAAGCTTTGGCACAGACCTCTTCTTATTTTAGATTATAAATTATATTTAAATAGAACAATATTGGCAGGATATTTAATCTTTTCAGAGGCACTATCCCTCCGATCTATGGTGATTACATGCCAACATTTATATACATCACACAAAACATCATAGTGAGCCTACAATATTACAAGGATAAATAGTTCTATTTATAGCAAATGTCTGTTTGTCTGCCGAGTCTTCTGATTTTAATAACCAATGAACCGATCAGGTTCTCTGTAGGGAATTCATCTAATAATACTTTGTTGGTTTTAAGCAATTTTTTTTTATTTGGTCAACTATGTAAGTAACTCTAAAGTAAATGGTTCTTACTGCAGCTAACTGTAAGACTCATGTACGTGGAATGCCTTGGCCCTTAAACTGGGAATTTACAAGGCAAAAATCGTGCTATTAAACGGTTGTCCAAAAATGGAAAAAGGATATATCATTGGTATAAAGTAGTTGCGCTACTAAAAAAATGGTTGTTTTGATTGACATGGCATGATAAAATACTTTGAAACTTTTTATAATAAGTGAAACCTACACATACAAATTTTGATATGTTAAATTTAACCAGTGTTTTTGTCCCCTACAAAAATTGGTATTAAATTAGTAGGTTTTCGTGTTAATTAGACCTGTTACTCAAAATACAATTTTTCGAATTTAATTCGTCTGCTGAAATAAAAAGTTACTTTAGGGGCATAGAAATATAAATGTACAAAATTTCATCTCTTTTTCATTACTGACTACCTAGCGCCATGTCTCTAGATAATCAACAGATAACGGTAGCACGGCAGTTTTAACAATTTCTCAGCAATGTGCAGGTTTGTAGCTCTTCTGCATATTTCAACTTAAAAATATAAGATATGATATCCAAAAAATATTTAGTCAAAGTCTACTCTACAACTAGCGCCGGTCAGTTTTCTAAAAAAATAGCTGAAAAATGTTAAACACAGACATCGCAGGTACGATTCAAAGACAGCACACCATACTTTTGACACAACAATATTAATCGCATTTTTAATTTAGAAGATATTCAGAATACCTAAATTAATCTCCAAGCCATTCTTGTATACATTTGAAATTTTTCTATGAAATAACGGGAACTCAAAAATGGGCTTTTTTAGAAGCCTGGCGCTAGATAGCCAGAAGACATAGAGAGATTTTGTACATATATTTCTATGCCCCTATAGTAACTTTTTAGGTCAGAGAAGAATTAAATTCGAAAAAGTGTATTTTAAGTAACAGGTCTAGTGTTAATTTAAGATATAAGAAGTGGTTTTGGCCCTAGCATCTTAGAAGTTAAATTACTAATCTTTGATCTTTACATAGATTTATATATAGACTTTCCCTTAATCAAACAATTTTCATTGTTTTCTATCTATTCTTTAATTTGATGTTTATACATCTATACTATAAATCTATTTTTCAGACAAAGGTCTTTCAATCAAGGAGTTGGATGTCTGTTGGGTATTACCTTACTCAATACCCTACAATTCAAACATAGAGTGTGTTCAAGGAGGCTTGGATAGGACTTGTACACGAACCTAGGATCACCTAACCCATAAGAGTTTAAAAAGATATCTTGTATGCATTAAACCATCGACCCACAAATTTCTGAGAAGTTTGATATTAGTTCAGGGTTGTTTTTTTTCCATCTATAAATCGAATATATATAATATTATAAATGGCCCCGTTAAAATTAACCCTCCCCGCTTATTTTATCATTTTTAGCAAAATGCTACTATGTAATATTATATGTATTGTATAAACACTATTTTGTCCTTTCCTATGGTTGTTTTCTTGTAATTTATACCCACGACTTTTTTTATTCATCTACATATTTTTAGTTGCATATACAGGTCTAAATATATGTTTCTTTTGACTAGTAATGGTATAATCCTTAATAATAATTAAAGCAAAAATTCTCTGTCTGTCATTTTGTTTGTCTCAAAAAGATCTCGCTAACCACTGAAACTTTACAATGTAGCTTCGTATAGGTCCTGGAAAGGGTTATGGCTATTTGGGAAGAGGAAACCACCACCCTCCCAAGAGAAATCACCAAATATAAAAGAATTATAAAGCTCCACCTAGCGGATATTTTTGATAAAAGCTGAACTTAACTAGATTGAAAAGAAAACATTTAATGCGCCATTAGAGGCAGTAGTCCTACTAAATAAAGTAGTAAGATTGTTTTTGGCTAAAGCTCAAGATTTCAATAACTACTGAAATGATTAAGTTCTTCATTTTCTGAGGTTCCCGGATGGTTTAGCGCTATTTAATTTTTAAATTTAAGCCTTGTTAGGTTATTTTCTAACTAGAACTTAACCCTTTGAATACAGTGCCCCTAGATGCTAGGGGTGTAGCCACAAATTAATTACAAAGTAACACCTACAACTTTAAGTTCATTGTTTCTAAATTTTCAATAATTTAAACTAAACTTATACAGGGTGCGGCACATAAATCCGGACAAATTCTAATTTTTAAACAAATGAACATAAAATCGTCAATTTTAAAGAT
>LS058378.1:0-10097 GCA_900241095.1 Acartia tonsa | reverse complement strand
AAATACCTGGTACATGTAGCTAGGAGTTTTTGCATCTAATTCTTCATTTTTCTTCATTCTGTAATGATTTCTTTGACGGATTTTTTCCTGAAAATTACAATGAAAAGTTTATATGTAACTAAAAGAAAAATGAAAGAAAAAAGTTTTTAAATCAAAATAAAAAAGGAGGAGGAGGTCAATCCCTCACTTTCCTCCAGTGTCCGTAGAGGTCCCTAGGGGCGTAATCTCTAGTTAAACATATTGACAAACAAAGATTATTGTCTCATCCTCTTTTCAAGGAAGCTTTGTTTTTCAAGCACAGAATTACTTCCTAACTATTATTCCTATTTTTCCTTACAACAAATTTCGTCATTGGTTGGTTGAGAAATGAGGTCTGATAGAATGTAGCGCGGCATCTTCTGCTTTTATGCACTTGAAATGAAAATAAAACAGAGATAAGATATTGTGGGACAAATAGCGAGCTTTCTCGTGTATCACAGAGTGTGGAACGGTCTGATAGTTAACCAGGGGCTTTACCATAAAACACTTCAGGTGAGCATGGACCCCTTTGAGTAGAAAAGTAAGGATATATAAGGAAAATTGATAGGTTCTTTAGACGGCATTGTTTAGCCAGCAAAGTAAAACATTAACAATTATGATTTCATAAATTTGTGTTGTCTATTTTATGTACCTATTACACTGCATTTTTACATGATTTATTAAGCAAAATAATATTCTTTTATAAGCAAATTTGACCACAGCATTAATAAATTGAGCTTCTTTACTTTTCAAAGATTTGTAAAAGTCCCCAAAGTTTTGAGCTGTAGAAATATGAATATTTTGATACTAAATTCCCATTTCTTGATGTTTATCTGATAACTAATCATTTTTGTATTTTCAGGAATATTGTAATAGACTTCTGTCAATAAATCTATATACATGCCTGTTGTTGATATGGTCCTGGTTATGGTTGTACGTCTCCCACGTTAAGATCTCTAGACTTCTGTTGTCTTTGAAGTCAAGGCTTGACCAAAATTGATATATGGTTAAGACAATTATCCTGCAATTGAACTATACCTGAGCAATATTGAAACAAAGTATCCCTAGTGACACCATAAATATTATAATATGGCCACTCTATTGAACTATACCTGAGCAATATTGAAACAAAGTATCCCTAGTGACACCATAAATATTATAATATAGCCACTCTATTGAACTATACCTGAGCAATATTGAAACAAAGTATCCCTAGTGACACCATAAATATTATAATATGGCCAATCATCTCACTTACTACCACTGGATCATTTCTAAACAGGAAGGTTAATTATATGTCAGTATTATTTTTTTTTAGATTTCTGTGAATTTCAAATTTTGCATGACGATTTCTGTAACGGTAATAGTACAAAACACATATTTGTTAAATGATTTTTGAAGTGGTGAACCATAGTTCAATAAAACACAGTATTTTTTAGTAAAGCATCTTATATCTTATATTATTCAAAGAAAAATCTTATTATGTTGACTTTCAGATAGACATTCTTTATAAATATAGGGATATGTGCGCCCATTAATTCAACCTGGCTGGCAATCAATTTATGTTCTCATTACCTATTCCCCTTGTCATATTAAAAAAATGAAAACCTACCCACACATAGTTTTATCAACTTTACATTCCTCTAGGTTGAATATGAAGATTGTAGCGGACAGAGCCAGTTGTAGGTACAGGTACACCGTGTAATTGTCTAGAAAAGTGAAAAGCTTTGATTCTAAAAAGTTATAATTAAATCTAAAATAGAAAAAAAAACGTACGACATAATACTACAACTAGAAGCGTGCAGAAGAGGGGTAGATACATCCCAAATGTTAAGATCTCATTAACAGAAATGAAGAGTGCATTGGACTGTTGGTTACACTAGTCCCACAAATTTTATAATATTGTTTTCTTATTCATTGGCTCAACAACTTTGTGGTCTTATTTTTTAAATTTTAATATTTTGGTTCATCAATTTGTGTATCATCATTGGGGATGTACATGAACTTATCGGCCATTGGCTAATCCCCTCAGATCCCTGACTAAATACACCTGTAGCACGCCATTAAATACAATAATAATAATAAAATATATTTTTTTTTGTCTGCATAGTACTTTTCCAAAGAGGGCTACAATCAATTTACAATCAATTTAAACCTCACAAAAAAGCTTCAAAAGCAGAATCTCAACAAAAGACCTAGCAGTTTTTTGTACTTTTACATTAATTTTCATTAAATTAAACCGCCAGATAGAAAATTAATATCAAGATAAAAATATGAATTTAAATCTTACTGACAAGAATTCTTTGTTCATATTTGTTGTACTGTTCTCCCAGTCTCTTAGTTCTGAACTGGCTCTGTAGAGTGGACAGTCCATAGTCAGGTATCAAGTCAACATAATCGTCTTCAAACCCTAGCAAACTCATTATGCAGAAGTTTTTTTTATTTAGATTTTAGATAATGACAATCATTTACTTTAAAAATAAATATTCTGTAATAAGTATAAGAAGATTCATTATAAATATTTACTTGCAAATATAAAACAAATTCTAAAAAATCCTGATTATTAAATATAATATATGTAAAGATTAGGTTGCTAATAATTGTTTGTAAAAGTGTAAAAGTAAAAAATCTACGAAAAGGAACATGAAAGAAAATCAGCTGAGGGAAAAAATAGAGGAAAGACAAGTGAGGAAATATATCTAGTTTCTATATATAAATGTAACAGGATCTGTGTGTGTGTGTGTGAGAATACCGCAAACCGCTGAACCGATATGGTTCTTTTTTTAAATAGCTACTCATAGTTTCATAACTATTTTGGGGAAGCTACTTATAGTTTCATAACTATTTTGGGGAAGGGTGCCACCACCCCCTTGCAAAAGAAATCGCCCATATAAAAATAACCCCACAAATTCTTTTTAAAATAACCATAAAAATAGTTTAGTTATTGATAATTTTTACAAGCAGCTTTTTAGAGAAAAGGTAAATTTTTAATAAAAACATAGCCTGTGTAATAATTTATGTTTGAATCACTTATTGTAAAATAATGTCACATCTGTAAAAATGTAGCACTATGTAAAGACTAAAATAAAATGATTAAAACTTGCTTATCTTCTCAGGATTATATGGTTGTAAATTATTAATTCTTACTTCTTCATATCATAAAATGATAAAACTAAGCTTTTTTCCAGAAAAAAATGTAGGGTTTTAAAGTTTTGTATTATATGCATGAAATGTGCAATTTTATTAATATATTATAGTTTAAGTATAAATCAAATTTGAGAGGTTTCGTGGTTACTTAAGTAGGAATGCAAGTTATTTCAAGGGAAAACAAGGATGACAACACCAATAAAAGCGAAGCTCTGAAACGGTATGACAGACGAACATTATCTCTTGTAGAGTGTCAAACCGAATATACAAAATATGAATATATACAAGTTTTGACAAAATTATACGTAAATTTGTTGCAAATCTTCTTAAATACAGAATACTGTTTAAGGAAATACTAACATTTTTAGGACTTAATTATATAGATGCTTCGCTTATAATATTGTACCATATTGTAATAGGAATCAGTACTTCAAAAATCAGATCAATGGGATAATTATATCACATAAAAAACTGTTGTTAAAAAAAGTGGACATTCTAGTAACGATTATAGAGTAGATTTCTAAATCGTACCTAACTACTACAGAAATTATCATGCAAAGGACAATTCTAACATGCCTAAATTAACGAAAAAAATATCCGTTACTTACAGACGTACAGACCGACGCTAATTATAGAAATGCTTCGCCTTTAAAAAGTTTACATATATTTAGTTCTACAATTTGTTTTTAAATTTATGTTATGAATGTTAAATGATTAAAATATCTTAAAAGTATTCTTAAAATTATCTTGCTATCCAACAATTAAATAAAAGTTTAAAGGTATATATAAATCTATGACATAAAATAAAATGTATTTACAAGTTTCAAGACGATCAATATTTTGCAATATACAAAAGACCTAACTAGCTATGTGATAGAAACACTTTACATACCCTAATCGTAGTAAAATTATGCTTATACAAGTATTTGATTTTGACTTCAAAACCAATTTATGTCCTCTTGATTCAAACTGGTCCTGAGCCATAGTGAGCCATAGTATCGTATATAAAAATCATAAAATTTATTAATTCAATCATGTTTTGTTTTACTATTGGCAGAAACGGTCTACAATACGATACATGAGTTTTCAGTATGGGTCAGAACCAGTTCTCATCCAGCGAATATTATCTTTATATCACAGTCCACTCTCCTGTAAATATTTATGAGCCCAGGTTCTCTCATCACAGTGAAGTCTTCTTCGATGTAGGAAGAGTTGTCGTGCTGATATTGTTGAATTACGTTGACTAAAATGAAATAGAATCACATTGAAGATAAAAGCATTTTTTGGCAGCCATGGCAGTAGCCTTAGCTTCAATCTGACACCTAGATTCAAAACCACCCAATAAGCCTTAATGACAAAATTAAAATTGGCCAGGTGTCAAGCTAAGCCACATAATTTTAAACTAGCCACCCTAATCCTCACAAGTTTAAGTCACCCTCAAACGGGCACCACATGTCTTAATCAGCCACAGCCACCCTTACACTCAGCCACCCTTAGCCAAGTGACTTTTTTAGCAGCTATAGCAGCTGTGTACTTATTCAAGCAGCTTAAACAAACCTTAAGTAGCAGCTGTAACAAACCGCGTGGATTCATAAGCCACCCTAAACCGCAGCAAAAATCAGCAACCCTGAGCCTTAATTTTCATCAAATAAAACAAAATTAATATTTACCTGAAATTGTAAATTGAATTTCTTGCTATCAATTCCGCCCCCTCCATCTATAAAGGAATTTATATTTCACCAAGTAAAAACTCCATTTGCTTAGGTTAAGTTTTTTGCCTTTTCATAGTTTTTACAATAGAAGATTTAATTGGTTACTATATCACAAAGACTTTCATGAAATTTGCTGTGAACATTCCCCTGGCCAAAGTAAGCATAGAATTTCTATAATTATAATAAGAACTTCAGGCAGAAGATAAGATTCATTTTTAATTTGATCATTTTTGTTCTTTGGACACCAACTTTTAACAAGATATGGTTATGTTCTAGTTTTTTTTAAAATGATGATCCCTTGAAAAATTAGGCAGAAAAGGCGAAGTATCTCTTTAGTCCAGTCTTAGAGGTAAGTATACCGTTATAAAATACATGTTTTGACAATATATTACCTTTGAAATTATTCTAGTTTAAAGTTCTGATTTATAATTTCATTATTTTCTGAAAAGCGATGGATAGAGTATTAGAGGTTATATTGACAGAAATTAATTTTGTCAATTTAGCTTGCTTATAACAACTTTATTAGTTGGTCAGTATGGTTCATTTAGTATGAGGGGAGGAGATGGGGTAAATTGGGTGAATGGGAGATTATTATAGCCAGCTTCGAGTATTACTTTATCAGAGAACAAGACTATCTGGTGCAATATCAAAGAAATAATATATAGATTAAAACACCTGAAGAATACTTGAATGGATTAATCTCCAAAAAAAAAAGAAACTTTTTCTAACTCATACTCATTACATTATTGCAAGGAGAATTAAATGGAAGTTACACAATTGATATATTATTAAGACAGTATTTTGTAATTCAAGAATATAAAGAAAGATTAATGCAACTGCCTATGATCTAATCCTGATTTTATTATTCCTATCAATAAAACAGAGCAAACATTTCCATAGTAGAAAAACACCAGACTAAAGTAACGAATATATTATTACTTGGATCTTACACCAGATTATCTGGTACCCCAGGAAAAAGGGAATGTGATTCTGACAAACAATTCTAAGTGAAAATTTCCCCTCACCCCTTCCCTTTTTTCTTCCCTTCTTACTCACCTTCCTTTCAGTTAATCCAACTTTACTCCAACAAAATATTTAATTTTCAGCAATTTTAAATGGAATTAATTGGCTGAATAGCAACCCCTGCATGTAACCTAATAAAGTGAAACTTGTAGCACCCTAATATAACGACCCATTCCCTCCCCTTCTACTGGGTGAAATACTAGATCAATAAATAATGTCCATTTGAGCAACCTAAATTGACGACAATTTTTCCCCTCTCATAATATCCACGTGTACTCTGTATTCATTGGTAAGGCTGATTTAAAATCCCGACACCAATTAGGAAGTAGCGCAGCAAATTTGGTTTATTTATACTGTCATTTTAAACAAGGATGACAACATTCTCAAAAACTAGAATCAACAAATCATACAGTAAAACCAACGAACATGAAACAAATCTATCTAGAGTAGAAGTTCTGTTATTATTGGAAAATAAATATTTAGGACCTATACGTTACAGACAGATAAACTGAAGTATGGAGAGATAGCACCTTAAATGTAGAAAAGTTAATATATTAATAAGACCTTATTAATTCCTAAACAAATAGTTTAATGATATTTAAACAAATGAATCACAAGCTATGGAAATAAAATATATAAATGATATCACCTAAATAATTTTAACTTGTTTTTAATCTCACAATATTTATTAAACTGCAGAAATATCTTTTTTATAATTATAAAGGCAGTGTAGTATTTGTGTTGATTACTTTGCACTTGTGTGGTCAATCTACCCTATCATTTATCAAATACTTTTTTACTTTTTATAGCTGTAATCAAATAAGAATAAAATAATTGTATCAATATAATATTTATTTTTTTAATTAACGTAAAAATATAAAGTCTTATCTTCTTGCTTTCAAACAGTATATGAGCTTATTTAAAAAGATAAAAAGATTAAATAAGAAGGAAAGTATAAGCCAAATAACTAAAATAATTTAAAGGCTTTCTTCAGCAAAAAAAAAAAGAACTGGGACAATTGTATCAAAAAAAAAATTTACAGCAATATACAATTACATATTAAGCTTTTTTAACAGGGAAATTATTAACTGACTCTGAGTAGTAACGTACATACATACCAATATCTATATATAGAGTAGCTGCGCTCCTAATGATAAAATTGCTAACCAAGTACACAAAAGTCCACACAAGTGCTGCACTGTATAAAGAAAGATAAAGATGAGTTCACTTTACAGTTTACTTGTCTACTTATAAAAAATATTATCATATGCAAAGCTTTTCTACATTTAAAAAATTAAACTTACTTAATATCTAACAAAAAACTCTAGTCGTTAATTTAGTCTTATAAACAATCAAAGCCCGTTTTTAAAGACGTGTATATTTCTGCATTTTAAAAGGAAAGATTTCTTATTCATTCAATTTATCATCATACGAGCATTGCATTTTGTAATGATCACCTTTTTGATTTTCTAATTTGTTGAGATTCCCTTTCATGATTTTGTCATCCTTGTATAATCATAATCGTATATTCTATAGGATTGAAAACTTACATAAAAAATAGGAAGATTTTGGAAATTTTTTTGGTAGATTTTTCCAAATAATTTTGTGGATTTAAAAAACATATTTTGTATAACAGCATATATTTAATTTATTTGAAATGTTTGTTTTTCACATGTTAATTATCTATAATAATATTATGATGAAGGAAAGGCAAGGACAGTTTCATATCTCTAGAATTCATAGAATAATTTATTATAGAAAATTTGTAAGATTTTTAATATTAATTACTATTTGCACTTATACAGTCTATAATTAAATATTTCTATAAATGAATATATCATAAAATTGATCTTACACCATATTTTATGTTCTTTGGCAAAGTTAAACTCGTAGCTGGTTAAAATAAGGATTTTCACTTCCACTGCCTTTACCCAATCCCCTCTTACTGGATGAAAGAACTGACCAATAAACAAGTTACATGTTAGCAAGCTAAATTGACGACAAAATTTTTTCCTGACATAATATCCACGTGTACCTATTCTTCATCTACTATACATACCATAAATAAAAATACTTATGAGTTGTTCTAAAATGACTATTCTAACCAAAACAAACAATCAAAATGATAGTAGGAAAAATATGAAAAGTGTTTGACAGTTTTCTTATAAAATGATAATTCTATTAAAAACTGAAACAAATTATATAACAAAAGCTTGTTCTATAGATCTAAGAAACAACAAATCACATATTAATTTTTCCAGTGTGGCTTCAAAACCGGTTCTGAGCCATACTAAAAATTCATGTATCTTATCGTTGACAATTTTCTACAAATAAAAATATTAAATCATAATACAAATGCCAGTTTTGTTACACCAGGCACTCGACACTTCGGACATAACAAATTAAACTAGAATTACTTTTACAATATTTCATTTTACTACCCGCAGAAAGCTGTCTATAATACGATAAATAACTATTATAATATTTTTATATTAATCACTACATATGCTTTTTCATTCATTAATAAATTTTTGAAGTTTGTAAAAATTTCTGATATCAAATTTCACATTCACTCGTAATACTAACTACAAAAATCAATTTTAATTTCTTCATTAATGAAGTTTTAAAAATAGTTTTTAAGTGTGGGAGTTTTGTGATCCCAGAGAGGCCAAAAGCCCGGACTACCAAAACTGGTATAAATTTTATTTTAATATTCGTTGGAAATTGTCTGTAATTCGATGCTATAAATGAATTTTTAGCTTGACTGAGAACCAGTTTTAATCCAGCGGATATTAATCGTTTTCAAAGCCATACTGACAAAAAAATTTCAAAATTTAGCTGGTTTAAATTCACGAAACCTTTTACTGTTCTATTTATTTTTTTGTAACACTTTGTAAATGGTAACGTTTAACTAGTGTAAAAGACTTTTGCAATATGAGGCGAGTGATTTTTTTTGTAAAAGTAATAAAAAGAAAAAGTAACTCTAATGCAGTACTATTCAAAGATTGCTTAAACCCTGGGTTCTTAAAGAATAAAAGTTTGAAAAATTGTATTCTAACAAACATTATATTTTATCTGTTAATTATATTTCCTTTACAATGAATGGGTTAGTTGCAGGAATTTAGGGATAGAACAACGGAAAATAAGTATGTATATTTCCAACCACTAATACGACATTTTTAGCTTTGTAAAAATATAAGGGATCACAGGAGTATAGTTTAATTTAAATATCATTGTTCTTTCCCTGATTAATTGAAATCTAATATCTGAGATTTTATTTAAATGTTGAAACAAATGCTGTGTTTTAATCACAGGGATGGTGAGTATTTGTAATGTAGTTAGAACTTAGATTCATTATTTAAAGTTTTTACTTAGTAATCGAATATAAGACATAAAACTACCCCCTTCTTTTATTTTCAATTAAAAATTTGGGGTTGGGTTAGGGGGGATGCTGTGCTCGCTGAGTAGTTTGTGTGAAAGCACTCTTAATTTCAACTTTTTGATGGAAAAAGAATGGTTTAGTGTTATTAGTTATTCGATAGGAAAATACATTAGCAAACAAGAAAGTTATAAGGAAAATTAAGTGTATATTAAATATATATCTTTTAACCCCTATCCTGTGTCCCTGAATTAAATATCCTGTTAATGAAATACCAATCACTACCGGTGGTAAATCTATTATTTATGTGTAGGCATTTCAAATTAGAAGATTCAGAGTAAGCACAGGATTTTTTTTTGTTTTTAATAGAGCCGTGTATGAGAAACTGGCCTAAGATAATACCCTAAGACCATATTTTTAAAAATCTTCTGCGTAAAACAAAAACTTTACTAATTCATTGCCAAACTATTTATAGAGATAAATAGCAAGAGTAGATCTAGAACTCTAGTGTACCTCTATTGTCAGGAATTAAGGCAGGATTAGTTTGAATGATAAGAGTGTAACAACAACTCTAGTGTACCTCTATTGTCAGGAATAAAGATATGATTATAGTTAGAATGACAAGAGTATAACAAGAACTCTAGTGCAACTCTATCGTCAGGAATTAAGATAGGATTAGTTAGAACAAAATAGTTTTACAACAACTCTAGTTCAACTCTATTGTCATGAATTAAGTTAAGTTTAGACATACAAGAGTATAACAAGAACTCTAGTTTACCTCTATTGTAAGGAATTAAGACATGATTAGTTTGAATGAC
>LS058377.1:0-10099 GCA_900241095.1 Acartia tonsa | reverse complement strand
CATTCTGGTAATGATTATAGAGTTGCTACGCTTTCTAAATCGTACTTAACTACTACAGGAATCATCATGCAAAGTTTGAAATCGATAGGACAATTCTAACATGCCTAAATTAACGAATAAAAGATATCTATCTCGGACGAACGGACGTACGGACGGACGTACAAACCGACCCTAATTATAGAAAAACTTCGCTTTTAAAAATGCGCATCTTCTGGAGACTGTTAAAAATTTACCTAAAAGTCAATGATTTTTAAATAAAATTAGGGTTAAAACATTTGAAAAAGCGAAGCATAAAAATAATGGACGAACAAAGTAAGCAAGCGAGGTAAAAAGCAGATGTCATAAAAAAAAGAAAAAAAAGAATTTTTGTTTGAATTTCTTGACTATTATATTGAACCTCTGGTTTATTTATATACTATATTCATTACCTAAAGTATTAAGAAATATCTTTTAGATTATCTAAATGTCTAACCTTTTCCTGAGCTAAAAGGTTTTTTTTGTATATTTTTAACCTAACCTGATCTTGCAAACATACCTAAACAATTTTTTTACTTTACTTCTTTACTTTACTGTACTTATTTGATTTATGAATTAAGATTGGGATTAGGATCTGTTAAAGTGAAGCATAAAAATAATGGACAAAATAACAGATATCATAAAAAGAAAGAAAAAAATTAATTTTTGTTTTAATTTTTTTTACGATTTTAATAGGCAGCTACTGTATCCTAAAATACCTCATGAACTGGCTAACCCCTGTAAAGGCTTATTTATGTAATATATTTATAAAAATATCTTTTAAGTTATCCAAATGCAAAAGTTTAACCTAATCTAAAGGTTTTTTTTGTATATTTTTAACCTAATCTAACGTTTGCAAAAATACTTAAACAATTTTTTTGTCAAAAAATCCACTGCTGCTACTTTTTTACTTTTTTTATAGATTAAAGTTATGCTTTGAAAAATTTTAACGCTAATAGTTTAGAATAAGTTATTTAAAATTCAATTAAAAGACCCAAACTGGTTTTTAAAACATTAAAGAAAGCCTGCAAAAAATACTATGCTTTAACTGTGACTGCCACAAGTAGACCCAATACTCTAAATTTAAAGCCTTTAGCTTCTATAACAAAAAAGTTCTAGGCATTTTAAAATTAAATTTTATGTACAATGAAAATTTTGAAAGAATTTCAATGCTAATGTTAGAAATTTTAAAAATTAAACTACGTGGCCTAGAAACAAAAACATACGCCCATTTTTAGAGTTAAAATTATTATAAAAAATTAGGTATACATTGCTTTGTACCAAGTGTACTTTAGCTAATCAGAAGGCTGAATAAGCTAAGCAATAAATCACAGCTAAACTTGTATTATTTTTCCCCTTTGTTTCTGCTATGATTTTTGTTTACAAATGCAATTAAAATCAAATTAATAGATTTTGACTATAAAATGTTGTGTTTTTATTGTAAAAAATGTAATCAGTTTCCGGCAATCTAAGATTCTGGCAAAGAAAAGGTTTTAAAATTTATACATAAACTCCTATTTTGAAAAGCCTAGAACTTTTTTGTTATTAAAGCTAAAGGTTTTAAATTTTGGGTACTAAATTTACTTTTGGCAGTTTTTTTAGCAGGTAAATCGTAGTATTTCTTGCTGGCGTCTTTTAAGAACCAGTGTAATTTAATGTATAATGTCCCCTTTACTAGGTTTAAGAAGTAAAAGGTTAACAATGAGTTTTTTTTTTACATTAGTCTAAATTTTTTTTTATTAAGGGTTTTTTTTCCCTTAGATTAGGTTAAGTGTTTAAACGTTTCAACTACTGGTTATACAAAAGAATTTATTATCATTAAAGATGTACAATGTACATCAATTTATTAGTTATTGTCCTATTTCTTTAGATTTCTAGGGTTTTGGCTTTTCAATCAATTTTTACCTGTTAAATAAAGATAAACAAATGATAAATAAATTAATTTCTCGTATTTTTTTAATCCGGCGCGCGGTAGATAGGAACCAGTACTTATCCATACAAAAACTATGTCTAGCATCGTATTATGTCCCACAATTCGTTCAAAGGTGCTTTGACTTTTGTGTCAGAATCTAAATTAAGACATAGTGCATTTTATTACCCTATGTTAGGTTACATAACTTTACTTTGTAATAAAATCTAAAATGCAGCCGTTTTTGAGAAAATTAGATTTGAAAATTTCAAGTTCAATTTTCATACCCTAGGAGTTACCAAATAATTATGACAAGTTTGCTTTTGTGACGTCTTTCATAAAACTTATTTTTAAATGGTTTATTTAAGGCTAAATTTCCGTAAACTAAGCAAAACAACTGTATTATAAGGAACTTCATAAAAGCAAACTTGTTCAAAATTTAAGGAAAATAATCTTTGCTTTTTTTCTCATAATTATGCGGTAACTTCGAGAGAATAAAAATTGAACTTTAAATTTTTTTTTATAATTTAAAATTGTTTATTGTTTTGATAAAATTTTTGTTCTGTATAAAAATTTTTACAATATAATTATTTATACTATTGCTATACTATTATTTATACAATTGCTTATATAATTTTTTACAATTATAATGTTTAGTTTTAAAGATTAAAAAAATATTTTCTACATATTTTAGATCAATTTATTTTTTAAAAAGTTTTATTAGGATTTACTAGTTTGTTAAAATGCTTAAAAGAATTCATGATTTATGATTTTTACACTTCTAAAAATATATCAGAACTTTTTTATATGAGTTTTAAAAAAATGTTATTTGAATTTTATTTCAGAAAAAAAAATGTAAAAATGACAAAATAAATATAAAGAAAAACAGGAAAAACAATTAGTTTTATTTTAAATTTATAAATTTATGTTAAAATTCCTAAGTAAATTTAAAAAGTGATCTTGACTTTTGTGTCAGAACCTGACTTTAAACTTGAAAATAGGACACCTTTAGAACACAAATTAAGAAATAAAATTACTTCCAGTATAATTCTCAACATTTCCTGATTGCAATTTTTATAAAAAGCTCCCTAAAATTTGTTCAAAGCAAACTTCCCGGGACCTATGAGAAACTACTCTGTTAAGGAAAACCCGATCAGTTCAGCGGTTAGCGAGATCCTTCGGTACAGACACACAAACACAAAGACATTCTGTTATTTTAGTATCAGGATTAAAAATGTTGCATTTTTAAAAAAAGCAGTTTAAAAGAACTTTTTGCATCCATTTTCTAATTAAACAAGAAAAAAAAATGTATTTTTTAGTATCGACATTAAAAAAAAAGAATAGTTTCTTGATAGGAAAAATTAAACTTTTGTAAAAAATTTATTTTTAAAATTTTTTTAGCAATTTAAAAAAGATTGTTTTTATTAAATGCTTTTTTTGTCAAATTTTGAAACTATATTTTTGTTTTTTTTGTTTAAAAAGAAGATGGATGCATAAATCCTTGTAAACTGCTAATTGTTTTTATAAACAACATTTTTTAGCCTATAAATTTTTATGTTAACTCTTTAGAATTGGTAAAATATTTACCCAATTAAACAAACAAAAAATTAGCTATTATAATTTATTTTTTTTAAAAGATAACCTAGGGTAAAAAATGCACTATTTTCTATTTTTGGTTCTAACACAAAAGTAAGATCACTTTTTTAACGCATTGTTTAACATTTAGAAAAAAAGTTTACACTTGTGTCTAGATAATTTTTTTTTAATTTATAAATTTTTGATTTATAATTTTTTTGCTCTTTTGTAAGATCTATAAATTAATGAGAAACTTTGTTTAAAATATGTTAAGGCAATTTAGATTCTTTTAATAATGCAAACAAGATTTAATAGAATTAATACAAAATATTTGCCAGTTTTTCCATTTTTACCCGTTAATTGTAGCAATTTTTAGTTTATATTTAGAAAAGTCATTTAAAAAGGACTTGCATTATTAAGGATAACATTGTCCATATAAGAGAACATTAACACTAGTATAGTGTCAGAACAAAATAAATACAATATAAATCAATAAAAGTTGAAGACTGTAAGTAAACAGGCTCATTATTTGTATATAAAAAAAAATTTTTGCATGAGGTCTCAGATTTTGATAAAAATTTACAGTCTACTTTATTTAGTCATAAAACTAAGGGCTGGGTAATTTAAAACCTTTTTAATTTATTTTAAGTTCGATTTTTTGCGCATCTTCTCACTGTAGTGTTTTTACAATTTAAAAAAAGGCATTTTTAAGTTTTTAGTGTTTTCTGACCAGATTACAATTTTTTTAACACCCTTTATTTTCAAAAAAGTGCAAAAAAAAAATTTCTTTGTTTTTTTGAACATTTTTTTCTATTTTAATTTACCTAAAACTATCATATAGACACAGATTTTGACTAATAACTAATTTACAAACTTTTGGAACACCCTGTGCATGTTTTAAAAAATCGTGTTTTTTGCCCCTTTTTGGAAAAAAGGAGTCGTTTTAGGGCCATAATCTATTTCATCAGTTTTGTATAACTTATTAAGGCACAATATTTGTTATTTTTACATTAATTGTTTCCTCAAAAATAAAAGAACTTCAGAGAGATTTAATAATGCCCATTTCAACCTCTGGAACGGCAAAAAAACGTCAAAAGTTCCGCCTATGGCAGTGAAAAACGGCAAAACGGTTCGCTGGAGGCGGTTTATGTACAAAAAACAAATAATTTGCCTTAATAGGTTATACAAAACTAAAGAAATAGTCAAAAGCTCTAAAAAACCTGTCTGTTGAAAATTATTGTAAAAATTTTAAACTTAAAAATCACGAAAAAATGCCTTTTTTTCATTGTAAAAACACCACAGTGAGAAAATGCGTAAAAAATCGGACTTTAAATGGATTAAAAAGGTTAAAAATTACCTAGCTCTTACTTTTATGACCAAATAAAAGGAATTAAAAGTTTTTATCAAAATCTGAGACCTCATGCAGAAAATTGTTTTCTTTGTAAATAATGAGCTAACACAAATAGGCTAAAAAAATTTTAGGTTTTTAAAAATACTAATTTAGGCGGTTTGCACAGCCTTAAAATCTTGGTTTTTTGTAAAAAGCAAAAAATTTTAATTTTTTTACTGGGCGCTTTTTGAGAAAATATGCGAAATATTTTTTTTCTATTGTCGCCTTAAATTCTCTTAAAATAAGTTTTTTAAAGTTAGGGTGTTTTTTTTTTAGTTTTTATTGCTTAGCCTATAATTATCCTATCAAATTATTACACATACCAATCACAAGCTTATTTTTTCTAGTTTACATTTTTACGTGCATTGTATGGTTTTGTATCTATGTTGCTAAATGTAAAAAAAATCATCAATTACAATAAAATGTACATGTGCATGGTTTAATGGTGCACAATATCTCCCTCTTTCCTTTCTTTTTATTTCTCTAGCTTAACAATGCAACCTGAATAAAAAACCTTGGGTATTAAAATGATAAACTTTGGGTACCAGAATAAAACCTTGGAAAACAGAAAAAAAATCTTAAGTACCAGAGTAAATACTGTTTACTTTTTTTCATCCTATAGCAAAATACACAACCTTAATAAAAAAGCTTGGATACACTCTTCTAGCTAAATAAATGCTCTAAATAGAAAACCTTGGGTACTAGAGTAAATATTATTCAAGTAAAAAGTGTTTTTTTCTCATTAAAGGTACAATTTATATAAAGGAAAACTTAACACAAAGATATATTTGACATAAAGGTACATTTGACATAAAGGTACAATTCACCTAAAAGTACACTTAGCATAAAGTTACATTTTTCATAAATGTACACTTCACATTAAGGTACACTTAACATAAAGGCACACTTTTATAAAAGTACGTTTGACATTAAGGTACAATTCACATAAAGGTACATTTAACATAAAGGTACATTTTACATTAAGGTAAACTTCACACAAAGATACATTTTACATAAGATGCATTTCACATAAATTCATTTCACATAAAACATTTGACATAAAAAAAACGTTTCAAATTAACTCATTTTTGTATAAAGGCACAATTCATTTAAAGAAACACTTAACAAAAAGATAAATTTGACACAAAGGTACATTTTACATAAAAGTACGTTAAACATAAAAGTACACTTAGCATAAAGGTACATTTCACATAAAGTTACATTTTACATCAAGGTAAACTTTACACAAAGATACATTTTACATAAAATAATTTACATAAAGGTATTTTTAGCTGAAAAATACACTTTACACAAAAAAATTTTCTTTAACAAAAATGAATATTTTACATACAAGTAAACAACACAAAAAAACGTTCAACAACAACGTTTTACAAAGATATATTTAACATAAAGGTACATTTAACAAAAAAAGGTACACTTGGCATAAAGGTACATTTCACAAAAAGTTACATTTTACATAAAGGTACATTTCACACAAAAGTACATTTTATATAAAATACATTTAACATAAAAAAATTTACATAAAGGTATTTTTAGCTTAAAGATACACTTTACACAAAAAAATTTTCTTTAACAAAAATAAATATTTTACATACAAGTAAACAACACAAAAAAAAACGTTCAACAACCTTTACCTTAAACCTAAATTAAATTTTGCTAAAACTTAATGTTTATAAAAACTTTGTCGTATTTGTAAGCCTAAAAAACAGTCTTTTTAATTGAATTTTCATTAGTTGGTTTTAAACGATTAGCATTAAAATAAGTTGCACCTGTTTTTGGACCAAGGCATTTCCTTTTACTCTTGTTTTTTAATGTCACATGCCAGACACATAGCAGCAGTGGATTAAAATATTTGTTTAGGTACTTTTGCAAAGGTTAAGTTAGGTTTAAAAAACACAAATAAGCTCCCTGCAAAGGTTAGTTATTTTAAAAACCTTTAAGATAGTTTAAATAAGCTATGTTAGATTAAGAAAGAAATAAAAAAATAAGCACTCCGCAGAAGTTAGGGTTTTTTTTTACCTAAGAGATATTTTTTTAAATAGAATATAATATACAAAGAAGCCCCTCACAAGGGTTTAACAGTTAATGAGGTATTTCTTCTTGGTAGGATACGGCGGCTTCGTATAATAAGAACTTTGCTCTTATTATAAAGATGTTTTTATCCTTATCTTTTATTTATAAATCACATGATTGCAATTCGTTGACTTTACTGGAAAACTCTTAGGTCAATTTTCTAAACAGACACTAGAAGATGTTTTTGTTTTAAGAGTGCTGTAACAGATTTCTGCATGTATCTTAACTTTCAATTTAGAAAATTTCTAATAATTTATTCTTATAGTAACGTTTGTTTGTTTGTATCCAAAAATCTCTTACACTGTTGAACCGATCAGGTTTTCTTTTAGCAGGTAGCTTCTAATAGGTCCTAAAAGATATAAATAATTTAGAGGAGGGTATTACCTTCCCCTTAAGAGAAATCTTTCCAAAAAAATTGTTCTCCTTTTTTTTTAAATTTTAAATAAAAAAAAATGGTTATAAAATTCATCTCCCCTCTCCTCTTTCTGGTACTTAAGGTTTTTCATCTTGGTACTCATCAAGGTAACAATTGTTTTTTCTCGTATTTATTCGAATCCGGTATATAGAAACCGGTTCTTATCCATATAAGGCACCGGCTAAAAAAACTGGTTTTAATCTTATAATTGTACATTCTATATCCGCGGAAAGCCGTTTTTAATACGATACGAGAAAAAACTATTTCATGCTGCATTATTTAGCTAGAGAGGGGGGGGGGAGGAGAAGGTGTGCACAATTAAACCATGCATATGTACTTTTATTTGTAAAAATGATATTTTTTATTTTACATTTAGCATCACAGACACAAAACCGTACAATCCACGTTAAAAATGTTTTTATTATTTTGAAAAACTAAAAGAAATAAGCTTTCAATTAGTATGTCTAACTTTTTTGTTAAAATAACTAGGCGCTGAGCAATAACAGTTTTTAAAAGCCTATTTTAACTTTTTATTACCTTTTTTTTAGAGGATTTTAGGCAAAAATAGAAAAAAAATTTCAAAAAGCGCCTAGTAGAAAATTTGATTTTTCCTTTTTTTTTTGTATATTAAGACATGTGACTTTAAGGCTGTGCAAACAGCTTAAATAAATATTTTCATAAACTTATTATTTAACCTTTTTGTATAAAAAAAAACTGTTTAAATACAGGATTTGATTTTAGAAATGCTTTGTTTTTAATATTGTATTTTGTTGTTGCAGAAATCAGCATTTTAAAAATCAGAACAATTAAATAATTTTATTACATAAAAAAAGTGTTTAATAACATACTTACATTGAATTAATTATAAAAATAATTCTTTTATTATACTGTACAATGTTGTTTTTCAAATCATTATTTAAAAAAACAGATCAATCAGATAATTATATCATACAAAAACTTTTAGTCAAAAAAAATGTAAAGTTTTAAATAAACAATTGTAGAATTGCTTTTATTTTTAAATTTTACCTAACTACTGCAAAAATCATCATGCAAAAGTGATAAGACAAGTTTTATATGTTTAAAATAACGAGAGAAAAAAACTGTGACGTAGAGACGGACAAACTGAGAAATAACTATAGAAAAGCTTCGTATTTAAAAGTTGTTTTACTCAGAATGTACAGGTACTGCAATAGCATGAAAATTGTAATAACTAGCTGAACTTTTTTTTATCCATTTTTATTTTATTTTTAGCTGAGCCCAAAAAACACTTTTAGTTAAAGAAGTTTGTTTTTAATTTTAAGTTTTAACATTTAACAATCAAATTGTTATTATTTTGTTAACTTTTGATAAATTATTATTAATGATTTTTAATGCAAATATTCTCTTTTTTAGTTGTAACAATTTTTAAAGATCTTTCAAAACAGTAAAAATTATACCATAAAAACTTTATAAATCAAAAAACAAAATTAAAAAATAATTTTTTTTGTAAATATATGAAAAACTTATCGTAAAAACATTTAGGTTTTTTAGAAGTGCAAAAAAAGTAACCAAAAATTGTTGTAAATTTTACTGTGCACTTTAATTAGAAAAAAAATTTGTAGTGATAAAAATCAACAAATTAAGTAACAAAATTAAAACCAATAGAAAAAAAAAATGCATAGTAGTTTTTCTCAATCATCTGATGATGAAGAAAATAAAACCACACCTATTATGTTTCATATTAAACCAAAATCAAATTTAATTGATTAAAAAAAAAACTGATGAATTTCAACATAAATACTTTACAGAACGTAAAATAAGAGCACCACTACAAAAAAATTATGTATGGGGTCAAAAAAAAAGACATTTTATAAACAATGACAAAGAGAAAAATTCTTTCAAAAATAAAAATCAATATGAATTAGAATTTTTTCAGTTTGTATAAGACAAACAAGAAAAAAAAGACAACTTTCAGGATAAAATTATTAACAAATCAAATTTTAATGCAATACAAGAGAAAACCTTGATTATCGAAACTGATTTAGACAAAATATTTGAGCAAAAACTAAATTTTTTAAAAAGCAAAAAAATTAATTTGTCAAAACCAACTAATATTGATGATTTTATTAAACAAACAAATGAAATCCCGCTTATTATCCCAAAGTTTGAAAAAACTCAAGAAATTGATATTGATGCTCTCTTAGATAGTGAAATAAGTGATGTTGAAGAAAATAATCTTGATCTAGAACGTATACCAAAAGAAAATACTTTAAAAAACACAATCTGCAACAATTTATTAAAACTAGAAAAAAATAATATTTTTGAACATAAAATTTTCACAAAAAATGGTGAAACAAATTTTTAAGCATCACCTGAACCTTTTTTTCAAAACTCAAAATCACATGTACAGCAAATTATTTCCTTTTTATCTCATGTTTGAAATTTATAAGACAGTTAGAATGAATTACAGAAATAATGAAAGATTTAAAGAAGATAGCGTCAGGGGGGGGGGGGGCGCGGGGGGTTTCCTTCCGCAGGAGCGGGGGAATTAAGGGGGATCTCCCCCCTTCAGAAAAAGCTTGAACTTAAATCTTTAACAAATAAAGAAAACAAAATTATCTTAAAAATTTCTTTTTTATGTTAAATATTATTATTTTTGTGACACTTGATTTTGAATGACAAAAAATGTTGAAATAAATATTACCCACTGTATGAAATGTTA
>LS058376.1:0-10099 GCA_900241095.1 Acartia tonsa | reverse complement strand
AAAAAACATGCATTCGTAACAAGATGTGTACAAAATTTCAACCAATGAAATTAAATGTATGTACCGATGCGATTCTCCTATTGGCTCAATCAGACATTCCCTCTCTTTCTTAGTACCTTTATTGAAAAGGTCTTTATAACGCATCATGAATAATACCTATTTCTAATAATTAGCTTTAATATGTGAGATTACTTTTTTGTTGGATACATCTACAATGCTGTTTGCTGCTCTGAATACAAAAATCAATTACACATCCACCATCTCTTTGTCAAGATTCAAGAATAGAATTTAATATTCATCTGCATGAGCAATTGAAAATGGGATTTGTGTGGACTTTTTTTTACTTGTGCTGCTAATCATATCTTTTTTTGTAAATAACTTCTCTATAGTTAGGGTAGTCAGTCGGTACAGTTTTGTAAAAAAAATACAGCGTTATTTAATAATCACTAGATCTTTCGCCCCTAGCATCTAGCATGGGCTCTGCCTAAACACATTCCAAGTATTAAGTTTAAAAATAAAATAGCTTAAAACCAACCCGAGACCTATGTAAAGGGCCCCTAAAAAGGAGAACCCAATTAGTTCAGTAGTTATTGAAATCTCAAGCTACACACAAAATAAGACTCAAAAAGAATTTTCACAAAAGTATACATAAGTCATTTTAAATCCCATACCATGAGTAATAACAGAAAGAAAACTCTTTTTATTTGCCTAAACTTTTTCCTCAGGCGTTACCCTACAGATAAAGAATTTGGAAAATTAATGAAACAACAATTTTAAATAATATAATTTGGTTATGTAAATAATACTATTAATTAGATACACATTTGGAATATTATTGTTTAGAAACAAAAGACACAAAAATAGACAAACTTAAATCAAACTACTGATTCCATGTACTTTGTCAACAAGTCCTAACTTTTAAGATGTTCAGACCGTTTTAGCCCAAGCCTTTCTTACAACTATCAATTGCTACAGTCGTAGGTAATTTTTTTTAGCAACATATTATATAATGTTTAAAAGTTAGACTTGTCATGTAGAATAAGTATAAAAATGCTGTCACAAAACTACGAAAATAAGATTTTAGCAAAATTTTTATTTAAACCCGTACAGTATCACACTCTGAATGACTTAAATTAGATTTACTCTATAGGGAAAACTATTTTTAGGTTTCAATATTTCTTAATGTTGGTAATTAATCTTATGAATATCAGATGTTTATGAATAAAAACTCTAATGTTTTAGTAAGAAATTTTTAGTCTTTAAATGAGGCCCGGGAAGTGCATTTTTTTGTGGTTTTGTGTGACCTAATAGTCTGAGTCTGACCACACAGGCAAGTAAGTTGGTTATACAAACAATTATAATCTGACTTATTTACGCTCATTATATACGGATTATACGCTTCTGATGCAAATATTTGATAAGAAAAGGATAAGTTTGCCACCATATAAATTAAGAGTCTGTGGGAACGCAGCTGCTCTATAATTAGATGTAAATTAGATTATGTGATTAGATTGAGTTTTTACTTTTCTGATTCTCATTTCTCTGATTATTTTCAAACTTTGCATGATAACTCCTTTAATGATTTAGATAGCGTAGCAACTCTGAAATAATTAACAAGAAAGTCCATCCGCCCAAGATATGTAAGCAATTTTTTGCAATACTTTACTTTAAATTTTGCTTTACTATCTAAAATTCTGCTTATTAAGTTTTATTACTCTGAAGTGTAAATGTTTATTCACAACGTGATTTCATGGATATTGTCATCCTTGCTCTTAAAATTTCAAAACATTGTTTTATTTATTTAATTACTAAAATCCTCAAAAATCAATCTAGAAATCTTCCAAATTTGGAAAAACAAGAAAATGTATTTACATTTAGATTGTTAAAAAAAAGACTTCAACGAAAGAAAAGAAAGCTATCGTTTTTATTAAGTTTTTAAACAATATTTTTCTGCAATGTTATTATTTCTGCGTGGCGTAATTGCCATTGATTTTTGCAAGAGAAAATCGTTCTATCGGATTCAAACAATATTTGGAGATTCTTGTAATAATGAATTTGAATACTACATATGTATATGTAATATGTTTATCCATTTCTTTGTATATTTTAAACTAAGATTTGTGGATGATTTATACTTGTTTTTTAAAGTTTATTTTTGAAAATAAATAAATTAATGCAAATAAGTTGAAAATATTCAAAACAACGCCTTAAAATTGAAACATAATTAAAGTTATTATATTGAATAGCTTAGAAGACAACATTTAAAACTATTATAAAGGATTTTTTTTATTGTATTTCTTATAAACCACACTATTCTTTAACTAGGGTATTCGCTTAGGCAAAACGTCTGTTTGTGCACAAGGATCATAATTAATTCTAGGATTATTATAGTTGCACTACTAATGCACACTAATATCCCTTATAAATTATATAATGTTATGAAAAAAAGGAACGGCTTCAAAACCTAATTCAGTTTAATTTTAGTTATGTAATAAGATTTAAAGTACGTTCTAAGAAAAACTATAAATAATTTTCTTAAACAAGGACAATTATATCCGCTTCTAAAATTATTTCTTTTTACCTTTTTTCTCTTTTTCTTTCTTTCTCTTCAAGAGAGAAATAGTCATTGAAAGTGACGGACAAACTTACCAACATGCAAGATATATAGTGTAGCTTTGCAACTAAAAATTACTCAAGTACCATAGTTGCGAGAACAATTTTTCTAGCACACCAAAAATAGGCATGGAAAAATTCCACAATCTAATTGAACAAGAAAACAATTTGAAGATTAATGTGCTTTGGACGTTACGAGTTTTTTTTTCAAAGAGAACTTTTTTGTTCTTTCTCCCGTGATTAAATTGTTTTGGAAATTTATTGATTAGAAATCTATGAAAATAGCATAAAAATTAGCTTTTTATTATTCTTTATTATTTTTAGACCCTGCCAAAACAAAAATCAAATTATTATTTTATGGGCAGGTTTAAATCTGTTGTTTAATAATCTAAATCATTTAAACGCCACAAAATCATTTTCCACAAATTATCAAAAATAAAATATACTTTTATAGTTTCCTTTGAAAGCATTATTATTTTTAAATGCTTCTTTCTTCCAAGTTGTATGATATATTTGAGTTAACCGTGAAAAAGCTTTTGTGTATCTGTTAGAGTGTGTTAAAATTGTAGCCTTTTTGAATTACTAAAAATTTTATTTTTTGCTTTCCTTCAAATGTTAACCCTGTTAGGCTGTTATTAGTATCATATTTAAAAGTAAATACGAAGATTTATGTACAATTAGTTACGTTAGCTTGTTAAAATTTTCATTGGTAATATTCTAATCATATTCTTTTTCAGATAAAAATTTAAGCTTACATAAAATAGGAAACATAAAACTTCCAGTCAAACTTACTTCTTTATATTTATAGGTTTCGACTTTTTGTTTTAAATCTTGATTTAGGTTGTGTCAAACCGATATTTTGAGACCCTCTAGTGTATGTGTGTGATTTTCAAGTCATTCTTTATCTGTTATAATCATCTGTGAGAATTGTTATTCCCTTAGTCATCCCTCCCCGCAGGGTAGCCTGGCTAAAAATGAAGTACTGTCCGTACGTCAAAAATTCATTATAGAAAAAATGATTAAAATTTGGTAAAAATGTATTCGTGGATTTTTATTTAAACTAAATTTAACTTTTGAACGTTAGTATAGGATAAATAATTGCAAACGTTTTTCAGTTTTTTATTTTGACTCAGCAAGGTTTTATTAATTTCTAATAAATGGAGAAAATGTAGTAAATACCAGAAGCAAAAATGTGAAATACATTTTTTTAAATTGGGATTTATAATACCTGCATGTATTACATGGATATTTGATGCTGTAATAGTTTTGAAAATACTAGATACTTTGATTACGATATTGCAACATTAATCATGAACCTCCCTCCCCACCTATTCAAAATACAAATGCAGGCTCTTGAATAGTTAACAATATTGTACCAGGCTAATCTTATCAATTAGTAGTATACTACATATAAAGCACACTACAAAGATTTGTTAAATTTGATTATTATCATCTAACAAGATCAAATTAATGCAAAGTAGAATCTTGTTATATAGTAGCTGCGCCTGTGAATATGAAAATATACTTAAAAATACCATTGAATAAGCATTCAAGTTGAACAGTAGCCTCGCTACAAAAATTACAAGTTATAAGTTATCAAAACTTCAGTTATATCTTTTTGTTAATTAAGAATCCTTGTTAGAGAGTAGCTACGCTACTCATAGATTATACAATGATATGTTTCAAATCTGAATAATATTTATTAATCAAGTAGGTATTGTAGATATTTTTTTCAATAGATATTCAATTATTTAACAAGGATGACAGCTTCTATAAAAGCGAAGCAGGGCTCGACAGTCGCCTGTAACACTATGGGAATTCAACCTATTATAATTTTAAAAATCAAGATGGAAGTCCATACCTGACCGAATTATGAAAATCCCGTTTTAAAAAATAATTTCAAAGCATTCAAACAGATTCAAATTGAAGGCTTCGTCGCGGCTGCCGAGCCTTGAAGCGAATCAGGTGGTAGTTTAAACGAACAATCATTTGCCCCTGTTTATTTTAACTAATAAAGGGTCTGGTTTAGTTTTATCTGAAAGGTATAAATTAATTTATTCGTTATATTATCCAACACCTCCCTGGCATTTATTGTTGTCTTGATTTCAAGATTTTATTTGGATTTATTACTCAGTTGAGATGTTTAACATATTCAACTTCTCTCAAACAAAATAAATCTGGAATTATACTAAAAAACTAAAAAAAAAATTATTTAAATTAAAATATAATAAATAACTTTGGACCCTGTTAAAATAATTGACAAATTTAATGATTTATTTTTCAAATAATGTTGACATATCGGGAGTTTAAAAACTTACTTACAATTTTGACAGGGTAATTTTCAGTAATGATTAGTTGAATTCAAATGTTTTTCAAGGCATAATCTATTTTTAAGAGAAACTTTTAAAAAATAAACTAATGTTCCTTGGTACAAGCGTATAATAGATGTACGTATTATAAAAAAAATTATATAACATTATGCATTATTTATTTTAAGAGAAGAAATAATTTACTCCACCCAACTGCGAAGGTATGATATTTCACAAAATTCTTTGATTTACAAGGCATAAAAGTTTTTTATGTTGATATATCTTTTTATCTTTTTACGTGTTACGAAGAAAAATTTTATCTTTATAGCTTAATCTTTCTTCCTAGAATTATTTTGTTAAAATATATTCCACCGCTTAACCAAGAATGATCACGTCCAATAGTCGTAGCCAGGGATCTAAAGGGATAGTCAATGTCAAATAATGTCCGATATACATACCCAATTATGATACACACATTACCCATTCTGTAGATTACTATCAGTGGTTTAAACTTTTGAATACTTATCTTAATGAATCGACCAATTAAAATTCACATAAGTTCCCATAGTTGTTAAGACAACGAATAAGAAAACGTTAATATGAAACTTTGGTGACTAGTGTAATAAACAGCTCATTGTCCCCTCTCTCTCTCTCTCTGGCTTTTAGCTATCCTCAAAAATTATTTAAACTAATAGGCTTGGTTCCGTAATTAAAAGTTTTATTTTTTTTAAATCCTTAAAACTTTCACCAGGTGTGCTTGGATGCTAGGGGCCTTTAAATCTTTAATTAGATTTAATGCAAAATATAAAAAAAACGTTGCACAGTTTCAGGGTTCGGCCGCTGCCAAATTACAAATGAATTGATACAGGTCGGTCGGCTTAAATGGCAACATGATTTCTAATTATGCCTAATACTTATAACATCTCAGCTTGAATCAACAAAAAATAAAAAGAATAGTGCAATCCCCATTTGTGCTCATTTATTCTTGTAAAAAAACATTTCAGCACTTTAAATTCGATTTATTGCTGGTTGCAGTTTTTTTTAGTTTCATAACAAGCAGAAGTTTTGGCTAAATTTGCTATGAAAAACGGCAGATGCGAATGAGACTGCCGAGCCTTGCAAACTTTATACTTAAAATGATAGATGGATGATTGAGAGTAATTTATTTCTTATCGAGTATGCTTAAACTTCACATTGGCACGATGCTTGCAAAAGTTAAAACATATCATATAAACAACTCTTTTGGTGCTCCCTCAAATGTCTATTAGGCTCTCAAACCTATACTTATTGTTTAAACAAATTCAAATTAATAGTTTTGATTTTTTCCCCTTTTAAAGGCTATCCAATACCCAATATAACATAACCTATCCTAAACAAACGAAAAAATCACGACTACCATTTATTTTCAATTTAATTTTTTTAAAAATGCTTTACAAGGCAATGAAATTATTAACACATTTGACATAGTCAGGCATTATTTTAAAAACTATTAATAAAAATTTGTGTCCAATTTTCTAAAATATACTTTTGTGTATTCACTATATCTAAAAAGCACAAAAAAATAAAACATATGCTTTATAGCACTTCACATATGAACAAGAACAATTTTGTTAATTGCACTATAAGTTCTGTAGAAAAAAAAATTATTGTTATGCTTTAAAAGTTACGCTAATTAATACCTTTGGGGACGGTTAATAAAAATGAAGGGCCAAACCTTTAAAGAAGGTCCCAAGGCACTAACATCCTAACCGTTGCAGACAACCATCCTAAATATTCATGACAATGAGTTGTGCCTATTTTGGGCCAAAACATTCCCCCTCTTGTAGCTATCAAAGTGAAGTATTTTTGACATTGTAACTTTTAACATCTCTAGTTATGACTCAGTTTGTACCTAGATTCGAACCATTTTCCTCCTAAATCACCAGCGGATGAGCTACGTGCTATGCTTCAGTCAATCAAATTATAGAGACGCTACGTTACAAATGAACAATAACATACAATGTGCAAATCCTAACAATTTCACTTTGCCTATCTGGACTAAGCAAGCACACTGCTCGGAATTTTATCCCTTCCAGCTAAACTCTGTCAATCAAAAAAGTTATCATTATCGGGAACTTTTGACTTTTATTTCCCCGATAGCAAATCAGATAGCTAGATAGATAGAGATAGCGAGAAAACAAAAAAAAGAAAAATGATATTAAAAATGTGCTTGGCCGCGGGTTTATTTGATAGGACACTCTAAGGATTTATTTGTTACAATAAAGAGATTGACTTAAGTTTTAAAATTAACTTATTTTAAGCATAAAGCCTACCTTTCGACTGCTTTAGCAATGGCTAAACTATAACTTAGATTTTACACCAGATTATATGTTCTCTAATAAAGGGAAATACGCAAAGTGCTAAAAACCATTCCCCCCTTCCACCCCCTTTACCTCATCTCATCCCCTCCTACTAGATGAACGAACTAATCAATAAATTAGTTTCATGTTAGCAACCTAAATTGACGACAATTTCTCCCTTGTCATAATATCGACGTATATTTTACATTAATTGCCTTAGCTACAGTTCACGTTTTAGATCTTTAAAATGCGCAGCTTGTTTTTGCTGCGATAAGTATTTACATAACTGTCCTTGTTTGTGTTTATCTATTAAATATGGGCTGACAAAAGGCTTATATCCATATAATGGGGAGCTCATTACATAATTGGTTCAACACAAAAACACACAAGAAGTACAACATACTAATAGGCGAAGCTCAAAAAAGTTTGTCAAAGTGACATTATGTGTACTTTGTAATATGGTATAATAGCGTTTCATTTACTTTGCGTTTTTATATTAAATAATCTATATTTGTAATGTAGTTTTAGGAATGACAATAAATTAATAGTTATTTCTCGCATCGTATTATAATCAGCTTTCCGAGGATATAGAATGTACAATTATAAGATTAAAACCAGTTTTTTCAGACCCGAGGTGCCGAAGGCACGGGCTAAAAAAACTGGTTTTAATCTTATAGTTGTACATTTTTATATTCGTGGAAAGCTGGATATGATACGATGCTAGACATAGTTTTTTCGTATGGATGAGAACCGGTTCCTATCCACCGGATTCGAATGAATACGAGAAAATGAATTACAGCAAGTTTATGCAAATAACAGGCTTAAAATATCTCAAATAACTACAAAGATATAATATGACAGACAGGATAACTTTTGGGGAATGTCGTAAAGTCGATATAAACATATAAAAATATGCATATTTGTCAACACAATGCTTTCAGATTGACATTTATTTTAGAAAAGCTTCGCTAGTAAAAATTGCATCAAATTGTAATGAATGCAACAAGAAGGCCTCACAACAATAACAAAATAACAAAAGCTGAAAGAAAAATAATTGTGTTGCAAAAATTATTTCCTCAATAGTTTGCCTGTATGCTTGGCAGGGATGCAGGGATAGGCCAATGATTTTAAATGATTCTTGCCCTAAATTCAAATATTCCAAATTCAAAGTTTCATAACTTGATAATATTTAGAAAAGATTAATTTATTTGTCATTGTCCTATTCTTCTCTGAAACATGTAAACTGTTACATATGAATGAAACTGTATTAAATAAATAATTAATATCAAAGCTGCAGCTGCCAAATATGGCGGCTGATAGAGGCTAAAATTGTAGCAGCCGTAAATTTTAAAGGGTGGAAAACGGTTGTCTTTGTACCATGTAAAGCAGCATTAAACTACAGCCGAATAAGGCAATCAAGGAAATCAGTAGATGTGCCATCTGAAATTTTTAAAAAAGTTTTATAAGTTTACTTACTTAAAAATCTTATTTGTAGTAAAAATTGAAAATGCCTTTTATAATGGATTTTTGTTAGCTTTCGTTGCTTGACTTTATTTAAATTTATTCTAAATAAACTGTAAGAAATATTTAGCTCAATATTAAATGTGTTTTTAGACAAGACAAGACAAAGTCCAACAATGATAATGGCATTACAATTTTTAGCATACGATGCAAAATCACATGCATTGGTTTAGTTTTTGTTTAGATGTTTTTTAGATATTATTCAACAAATTTAAAATAATATTTCATATTCCCTCATATCATAAATTCCTTTACTAATAAAATTAAAATAATGTAAGTAACGTTTTTTTCCTTTTAATGTTTTAAAACAAAACGTAAAACTAAATAGGTTGTCATTTTATAATAAAATTTCCAAGAAAATTTAAATTTTGACAGCAATAAAATATGCCATGACGCGTTCTCAAGCTTTCAAAGCCTCGTGTCAGTCCTTAGGAAGAGGGATGTGTTACCAGAAGAAAAACAATATTTTCTCCACAATCCTTAAAAAAAAATAACAGGATATGTGTTTGTCTGACCGCAGAACCGATATGCTTCTCCTTTTCAATGTAGTTTCTTCTGGAAAGATTTATATCCATTTTGGGTGAGGGTACCATCATCATCAATAAGAAATCGCCCCTTGAAAAAAAACAGGAAAAACTAAAATAAAAACTTAGGGGTCGAAATCAATCCCCACCACCTCAAGTGCCCCTAGAGAGCATAGCCGCCAGTAAAATATGGCTGAAAATCTAAGAGCAAACTAAAATGTAGTTGCTATATCCTTGTCCTTATTGGCTGTCCCGTGATAGACTGAAAGAATGTTAATATGTATTGTTTCAAATAATTTTTGTTTAGATTTTAAATATTTTTTTTATCCCCCAACGTTTCCTGATATGGTAAAATCGCATTTTACAAGAGTGAACCATTTATCATTACTCCCTGCCATTATGAGCCGTCATAATGTCAAATAAAACTTTAGTTACACGTAATTTGAATACACATTATGTTAATTATATGTCAATATAGTCACTCATGAAAAAATAAATCATCTAATAATATATCGATATACTAGCGGCTACGCCTCCTATAGGCCTCTAGTGGCACTTTGAATGCTTTTTTTAAATTTAAATATCTAATTAGAGAAATAATTGGTTTATGTTTCGTTGAATTCTCTTTTTTGGGAAGGGTAATTTTTTTCTAGGGGCGATTTCTCTTGGGAGGGTGGTGGTACCCTCCCCAAAAATAGTTATAAACCTTCCCGATACCTATGAGAAGCTACCCTGTTAAGGAGAACCCGATCGGTTCAGCGGTTAGCGAGATCCTTTGGTACAAACACACAGA
>LS058375.1:0-10099 GCA_900241095.1 Acartia tonsa | reverse complement strand
TTTTTTGCCATTTAGATGTAATACCTATAGGACTAGGCTTATATACCAAGTTTGAAGGGTCTAGCTAAATATTTAGACCATTTTGCTCACGGATTACGAATAAATGTCATTACGCCCCCCCCCCTTATATTCTTTTAACAAACATTTTGATACCTTTTTTTCTGTAATGGTCGTAACAGGAGGCATATAAACATACTTTAAAGGGGTGGCTAACAAAATTATTCTTCAAAGAAAATTACAAATTAGATTTGCAATCTCATATTGGGGGCTTTTTTAACCTTAGTAGGTTTATGCTATATCCCGGTGGTGATATCTACCCAACAAGAAAAAAATTAACTTTTTCAACCATGAAAAATATCAAAAACAAAAAATATTATATTTTTCATCTGATAGAATATTTAAAGATATTGTTGGACACTCTTTAAAAATTAAATCTACACAAGTTTCACATTGTATAATGCACTTTTTCTTAACTAATACAAGGATAATGAAATTCATAAAAAGGTGAAGATGAGCAAATGATAAACATAAACGAAAAAGGAACAGAATCTTTAGCAGTGATTTTTTAATCAAAGCATTAAAGGATGTTTGTTGTAATTGCATAGACAAAATTGAGCTTCTGATTTTCTGTAGGGTTTGTAAAATTCAAAATGTACAATGTACAAAAAGTAAGTTTTTTTTCTCTCTAAAGCTTAGGTTTAGAAATTCGTTGTTTGAATTGGTTGTACGTTTTAGGAAAGGTTTATAAGTGTCTTGGGGTGTATTTTTCTATTTTCATTACTGTCACGCGATCCTTTAAGGCTAGGGGCAAAGCAACTAGTCATTAAATATCATACTTGCCTCTTATGTCATAGATGGTATGCTTCTAATATAATTCACTCCTTTAATTTTCGTTTTAAAGACTACCAAGAATTACAATGAGAGATATCCAATATGCATTACAGACGTACAGACAGAAAACTAGAGAAGCTTCTTATTCTAATAATAAATTACTTGTCTGCATTTATAGGTTAACAAATATGTTTCAGTAATTTAGAAAGTTGCAAAAAAAATACTTTTAATCAGGGGTTTTTGGATGGTGAATTTAAGTGGGTGTGGGATAGTAGAACCCACCTCCCCAGATCCCTTCCCTCAAATTAAGGGAGATAACACACTGCTTTGAATAAAATTCCCAAGTTTGTATTCAGTTCTCATACTCCCTAACTTAATATTTTGTATTCTCACCCCTCCCTCCCTATCAAGACCTTATGGGTTTTGAAATTTATGATAAAAACACAAACAGCAAAATACTTATATGAAGAAACTACAATGCTTTCTTGACTGGCTGAAAAGTTCAATGCAAAATATTTTGTCCATCCCAACAAGGATTAACAAAATAACCCTGTCTTTAGATTTAAATTATAGGTGAAAAGTTGAGACACTTATTTAGAATCAACCTATCAAAGTTAAGAAAAGTATTAAAAGTTTTTGAGCCAATGAGTATGATAATAGTAGTTAAAAAAAAACTTTGGGTACTAATGTAATTTACATTCCAATGTCCCTCCCTCCCTGTTAAAACCATGTTTTTTCTCTATTGCAAAATTTATCTAAGATTCTGTCTCTCCACATCAGACTCAAGCAGTACCCATCATCTAACTTACCGACGAACTCATCTTTACGTATGACTTATAGAGTTGCTATGTTTCTTACAAAGTTCAAGATTCGAACCACAAACTATCATGAATGATTGAGAATGATTTAAAAGTTAGGAAAAAATACTATTATTTAGCCTTTTTTGTACTATTTGTTTTTTTTATCTGATTTTAAGTTGAATACTCTGTTAAAAAAATTTAAATCCTGAAATCAGGATTTTACAGAAGTAAGGCTACTCTTTACATTATAATTTTATTTATCTCTGAACTACCTAACATATAATTACACTGATGGATTGTCCATTGATATCAGTTACATAAGATCTATAAACGGCTGGTGTAACAAAAATTTTTGAAGTAATCTTCAGATTTGGGTTTAGGCTATTTTCATTTACTTTTTCTCAGATATTTTTATTCTTGTTTGATTAAACTTTATGGAAAACAATGGATAATTGTGAACTTAAGATGGATACGGCAGTTATTCAAGAAGCTTTGAAAAATCTTTGGGAGGGTGAAAAAAAGGTTTTTTTTGTTTAATGGTGATGTAATCCTTTAAACGTTTTAAACTTAATTGTATCTTCAATTTTTAAATAAATGTAACAGGATGTATGTGAGTCTGTATGATTGTTCCAAAAGATCTCGCAAACTGATGAACTGATATGGTTTTCTTGTACAATGTAGCTTCTCATATGTATTGGGAAGTTTTATAAATATTTTAGTGGAGGGTGCCAAAAATTTCTTAAGTGGTATTGGTTTATAATTCAAATTAATGCTTATGTAGATTGAAATTATTGGTTAAAATGTTTGGAGAAAGTAAGGTTTATGACCCAACAATCTTGTTACAAAACTTTGGGTACCTTTCTAATTTACAGGCTAATGTTCTCTCTCTCCCTTGAAAAAAAAAACATTTTTCTTAATTTTGTATTTAAATTTGAGAAACTCGTCGGTCAAAGTTTAATATTTCACCTCCAATTTCCTTTTATTTTCTTGTACTGATTTGTACCTTAGGGTGTACATACACTTTCGCATATCTATAGCCAAATAAAAACAGCAAAAAAAAAATAGCAGTAACTGCCTTCTACCTTTGTCATTCTCTCATTTAAAAAAAAATCCTCATTCTTGCTTGCTGTTATATATATTAGCGAATCGGTGCTTTCCCACAAATTCTTGGTTGAGCACTGATATACCCCTTAATTTTGGAATAAATTGAAATGAAGGGATGGGTTTTTATGCCTAACCCCTGCAGGGCTACCCATCTCTCAATATAACAAACTTATCTGACCTATAGCAATAAACGAAAAACTACCACCTTACTCTGTTTTTCAATTTATTTCAAAATATTGGGAGGGGGAGTGGGGGGAAGGGATATCTGGGCTCAAAAGGTTACATTTTTGTGATTGCGCCAGCCAATTTGAATCACTTAAGAGGATATGATAATATGTGGAATTGGATGGACACCGTACTTTGCTTGCCGACCACTGACTCAGTTTAAATAGTGGCCACTAGTGGCAGGGGAAATCAATCACAATAACAAATTGTAGTAACGTTGCAGGCAAAGAAATACTAGCTTGTTGTGGGGAATGCATTTTTGTAACCATATGATTGCACAACCTTTGTCTGTAAGTTTTATTAGTGTGTGATAATTATTTGCCTTTATTTTGACTTGATATCAGGGTAGAGATTCAAACTATTTCTGTGCATGGAATTCATAAAGGGAAAGGTAGGTTGCGGGTAAAATCCGTAAAGGTTGTGTGTTTTAAGTTAAAACCAGTAGTAGAACGATAAAAATTTATGTTGTCTATAGTTCTTTTCAATAAGAAATACACACATTTAGTGAATATTATCGTTCTATTACTATTTTTAAGCCTTAAAACACACTTATACGGTTTTACCCGCAACCTACCTTTCCCTTTATACTTTTTCTAAACTATCAATTAGTGGTGCTTATTTTTTCCTTGTGGGCCTTCCTGAAAATTACAATAGAATTTAAGTAGATTTTTCATGATACATCTACCTTTACATCCAGCTTCTTAATTATAGAGAATATGAACTTTTTTATTTACTTTTGTTGTTTAACTTATTTTAATAGATTATTTATTTCTATCCCATTACCCAATGACAACTTTAGATAATGAGAACGAATATACATAGTGCCATCAACGATTGCTTATTTTGAAATTTTAACCCCATTAACTTTCAAAACATTCTATCTTCTATTTTTACTGGGAGTTTCTCCTTTCCAATAGTAAATCTGCCAAGAACTAATACCAAGCTTTACGTAAAAATGTAGTCCTTTAGGTTTAGCAGTTTTATAGATCTTAACAGACACAAAACACAAAAATTTTGAATTACTTTTGTATGTTAATAATTACCAAAGAACTTATTTACTTAAGCTTATATTGTAGCTATGCTATTGAAAAGTAGTCATAAAAACGAAAATAAAGTAATTGTCACCTATATGTGAAATTCTATAAAGAATATATAGGAAATGATTAAAACAACAAATAGACTTTTTTTGTTACTATGTGCATACATTAAACTTAAAATAAGGAATTTAGATACAGTGTCTTTTTACTTACTGCTAATAATAGGATGTCCAAGTGTTTTAGTTTCTATGTTCTTAAATTCAGGGTTTTTGGTTGATTTTGGTAATTTCTTAGTGTTACTTATTTACCATTATCGCATCGTATTAGAGACAGCTTTCCGCGGATAGAAAGTAAAAAATTAAGATTAGTTTCAGTTTAGGATCCGTAGGACCTGGCCAATAAAACTGGTATTTATTTTATGATTTTTTTAATATTCGTAGAAAATTATATATAATACGATACAATACATGATTTTTCAACATGACCCATTTATAATCCAATTATCACTGTATAAAAAAAAACAAAAAACATATATCTATTTAGTCATGTTACTTTATTCATTTTTTCCTCCATTACATTTTAATAAAATTCCATAAATAGATAGAAATGTATTTTTAAGAAGGAATAACACATTAAGTAAATTGGCTTTATTATTTTTTTAAAAATAAAAACTGTGTTGGTAGCAATTTTCTGCTTAATAACAATTTATTGTAATTTGTTATTTTTACAAAATCGACTATTTTTTGATAATATCACAGTTCCTTTAACCAAAGCCTAATCTTATTTTCTAATCTTCTCAACTGAAGACAAGTCAAAACTAAAGAAAACATAGGAGAGTAAACTAAGAGTTGACACCACTTTTCTTTCTCATATTCCTTATAAAGAGTATTTTTAGTATTCGTCAAATCATATCTAACTAGTGGCTTCGCCCGTAGCAACCATTGTTTTAGTTTTTTAAGGAGTATTAGGCAGAAATATAGCCTAAAACCATTTCAAGAAACAAATATAAAAATAGTTTGATTAAAACTATCCCGGAACCTATGTGAAGCTTTTCTAAAAGGTTCTGTAGTTTGCAAGATCTTAACTGACAATCAAAATATCTTACTACTTTATGATATAGGATTAAATAAGAGGTTTTAAGCATAAACAATTTAAACAAACCAACCTTTACGCTACTAGGGTAGAGGGGGGAGGCGAGGGTAAGATCACAAAGTAGATTAGGCAAGTTGTAGAGCCTAGTAATGAAAATTCTATTAGACCCCTTAATGTTTCGAGTTTTTGATGGGGTATGTAAAGACCCAGCTTATACCAATAACGAAATTAATTTGAGAAAAATCACGAAACCTATACATGTTTTTCAGCTGTCGTTGGGGGGCAACACATCGTAAAATTGACGACCTCTCCATTTGCCCACCCCCCCCCCCAAACAAATATTATTTTAGATTTATTTCCCTTGTTGGTTATACCTTATTCCTGGTAAAGACCTTTCCATAGACACCTTAATCATGTTTCCAGCTCAATCCTTGCCAAATTGACATAAAAAAATGAAATTCTATTTATCAGTCTTAATTCAAATTGTCTATTATGTTAAAAAGTCCGGATAACCTGAATTGGATCATTAATTTTGGACTCATCTTTAAATCTTTTATCTAAACCCTGACTTTTCCAGGTGTGCCCTTATTTCTGCACGTGTATCACATTATCAAATCGCCACACCTGAAAATTATTACAACAGCATAAACTGACCCTAGACCTTTACTACCCTTTATTTTTAAACGCCAACTTTTTTTCATTTGTGAAGCTACTCTTTAATCTGAAATGTCCGCCAGTATGTAAGAAACGTTTACTCATCTGCTATTCAAGATGGATGTCTGGAATTTTTGTTAAGATGGGTATATAAATGCGCATCCAATATATAATATTTACTTGGTCTGTCAGTCATGGTACAACTACAAAACACCAACACATGTTATATTCCAAAAAAATAATTGAGATTTTTATATTAATTTTTTTAAAATGAATATCTGAACTAAAACCCACCAATTAGCCAACACAATTTTTTTGTGATACGATAGGTATTTTAATATGGATATTGTCATCCTTATTTATTTACTTTTATGTCTTTTTTTTATATCTCAAATAAAAAAATTATCCGCAATTGATAATATGCAGAAGTGAATTAACACCATTTCTTAATACCTAAAAAAACTACACTACCTTCATTTTTTGACAAATACTAAACTAAACAGCAAAAATATCTTAATATTATAATCGTTGATATGTTTTTAAACAATAAACAGTGGTCCAATTACATATTTTCCTGTTCTTAATCTGTTTTAAATTTGTTTTCTGCCATCTATTTTACTTCTTTTACCTTTATTGATTAAAAGCATTGCATTCTCTCTATGATTGTTTCTTAAAAGTTTACAAAGCCATCAGCTTTTTTAAATTTCGTTTTTCTTGGCATTTTATCATTTTAATGTTTTTTCTTCACTGTTTTCCATTTGTTAGCTGCACAACTAAATATTCTTTCTTTCCTTCAAATTCATATTTCTCTTCATATGTTTTGTGAAATTGTCTCAACACCTAATTTTACTACCAGTTCCTTATTTTGATCTTGGTTTTAAAAGATGGTACATGTAGATGAACACAGGGGTTGGTGTTCTTCAAAAGTAAAAAACAATTCTTATATTGTATTATATATTTATGTATATATTCTTTATTCTATAGATAGTTCATTAAGTAGATTTTAGAACTTTTTGATTCTTTGCCTAACCAGGCAGTTTATTTCACCCTAAGCCCTTAAGCACCCTTTAAAAAATCTAAAGCACATCATAATTTTGCTGTATTAGGTAAAGTTAACAGCAATGTATAAACGCAAGTGACATAAAGTAGAAGTCGTAAAAATATCAGCCACTAAAACTACTAGGGATCTAAAGGGATAAGACAATGGCCGATAAATTGACTTACATCCCCAATGATGATTAGTTCCCTCATGTAGATAATAATTAGTTAATTTGGATTTGCTTCGCTTTTAAAAATATGACTTGGTAGTTGGTTTGTGTTACCCAAGAAAACTTCCACGGTTTAGAATGCCCCCACTTCCCTTATTTTATTATCCATATCTTTACTATCATTAAGAAGCACTAGGATATCTCTGCAGGGCTCGGCAGCCGCGCGTCAGTCGTGACAAGGCCTAAAAAAACCGTTTTGATGCTTTGAATTTTTTAAAAAGTGATTGCCATATTTTGGATATGTAAAGACTTCTATCTGATTTTTTGAAATTGTAAAGAGTTGATTTCACTAGGGCTTACTGGCGGCTAAAGCGCGTCTGCCGAGCCCTGCTACAAAGCACATAGTAACACACATTTATACTTTGACTTGAATTTATGAATGAAATTTTGTAGGGTACATTCATAGACTTAAAAGCTGTTGTAAATATAAAAATTATTTATGATATGTGTCAAGCAAAGATTGTTTGTCTGTTTCTGATTCAATCACAGACGGATGCGCCATTAGCATTATAGGCTGTTTATTAAGTAGAGGGAGGTGGCAGAAAAAACGTTGTTTTAAAGTTTTCCATAAATGAAGCCTGAATAGATAAAGTGGTTAGTGAGATCTTAATGGACTAACATAAAGACCTTACAATTTACATTAAAGCAAATTAAAGTGAAAAAATGATGTTCAAATTCAATTCTTTCAACAACAGAAATGTTTCTGTGGTTCTTATTTTCTTTATCATGGTCAAAAAAGATTTATCTCAACCCTTAAAAATTCTACACATATTTTGTTTGAGTTTCTACTAAAGAAATTAAACTTTGATAATCCTTAAGGTTATGTAAGCATTTTTATGACAAAAAAGTTCTTCATTTGATTCTTAAAAAGTGGAAATTGGTAATATTTTATTTTTGGGTGTTTTCTTAATTTGTAAAACTAGACCTAGATAAGAATTTGTAGTAGTTTTATAGTAATAGTATTTTTTAGTATTTTACGTTTTTAGTAGCGTAGCTTGTCTACAATTAAGTCTAATTAGGTATTTTTTTTAGAAACTTGTACATTCATTAATTAATATTTTTTACCATCTTAAATAAAGAAAGAATACTTTTAGTTCAGTTTTTGCATACTTATACTTTTACATGTAATCAGTGGCTTTCACAGGATTGCCCTAGGTTGGTTGAAAAAAAGGGGAATGCAGGCCGTATTAATTTTAATTGAGGTGTTAACACCCCCTGCAGTAAGCCACAGCATGTAATAATAGTTTTTTTGCATTATACTATGATTTAAAAAAAAAATCATATACTTATGGAAATATGAAAATCACAATCTTTGTTTTTCTGTTGACAGATGTCCAAATCAAGTTTATTCATTGAAATTTTCAAAATCCCTAAAAGTTATGGTTTGTAATGACATTTGCATATTAAAACATGTGTATATAGTTTTTGCAAAAGTACACACTATTGCAAATAAATAAGAGAGTGTTTTCCTGTAGTAGACAATTGGTTATTTATTACACTAGTCGTCAAAGCTTTATAATATTGTTTTCTTATTCGTTGGATCAACAATTTTGAGGACTTTTATTGAATTTTCATTGGTTGGTTCATTTGGTTGAGTGTCCAAATGTTTAAACCACTTATTGTAATCTACTGAAAGTGTTATTTTGTGTGTCATCATTGGGGATACACATCAATTTATTTATTAGATCTCTGATAATATTATAAATATTGCAGAAGTGAATGTACACCACCCCGAACAATGTTGCTTTCTCTTAGGGATCCAAGTGGATAAGACAATGTCTGATAAATTGATGTGCACCCCCAATGATGATACACACAATTGCCCCTTCTGTAGTTTAAAATTAGTGGTTGGTTTGGATGCACAACTTAATGAACCAACCAATCAAAATTCGATAAAAATCCCCAAAGTTGTTAAGCCAACAAATAAGTAAAACTTTGGGGACTAGTGTAATAAACAACCCATTGTCCCCTCTCTCCCTAGCTTTCTCTTTCTGTGTTATTTTATTTATGTTGAGAATGCTGATATTGTGACATCACATTGTTTATCATCATATTCTGTAGGGTCCTGCAGCCGCATTGGCTGACCATTTATAGGGTATCCACAGCCGCAGTTTGTAATATTAGCTTTTTACCAGCATGCCCGAAAACATTGTATTATAGACAGCCATACTTTTTTTAGGGCGTGTCTGTCAAGCCTTCGATTTAAGATCTTTCTAATAGATTTCTGTGACAATAAGGAATAAACTCGTAATGCAACAAAGCCGTCCAAAATGTAGGCAGCTGGCTACACATAGCATTTTGGTATCTGTAGCGAACTTCATCTATATGTCAAAATAGTAATAGAGCATAAATAAGTTTTTTTTTCTTTCATAGCGCTAATATCTATCTCGATTAAAATCCTTATAATAAAGTAGTAGGATGTGTGTTTGTCTGTTTGTCTGTCTGTTTGTTTGTCTGTTTGTTTGTCTGTTTGTTTGTACCGAAGGATCTCGCTAACCGCTGAACCGATCGGGTTCTCCTTAACAAGATAACCTCTCATAGATCCCGGGGAGGTTTATAACTTTTACCCTCCCAAGAAAAATCGCCCCTAGAAAAAAATTCGCCTTTCCAATTTTTTTTACTTTTTCTTATAAAATCTAAAATAAGAAATTGGATTATCAAATTCGACTCTCTCCTCCTCAAGTGCCTCTAGATGCCTCTAGGGGCGTGCGTAGTTGCTAGTAGATACATATTGCACTATTATTGTATACCATACAAATAACTGAAATTAGTATAGCTATAAAACAGATAGTTACTGTCCTATAAATGGACATACAAACATCTAAAGATTGATGGCTAGATAGATAAAGTCTAAATCGAGTTTGACAAATATCCTACTTCATTCTAAAGTGCATTTCATTTTGGCTTTCTCCAAAACTTTAGAAATTTTTAAATGGATCAATATTTTGTTTAAATTAGTGTTTCATCCATGGAGTTTGATTTTCTGTGTGTTATTGCATAGCTGTTCAGCTTAAAGGGGTAGTTTCACGAAAGGCATTTGAACTTAATTTAGTGAACCGCATATTTTTTCCTGGTTAATTGGTTAAAC
>LS058374.1:0-10100 GCA_900241095.1 Acartia tonsa | reverse complement strand
GGCTGAACGTACAGATCATACCCGCACACCATTTTAAGCGGCATGAGAAGGCCTACAAATAATCTGGAATAGCCATAAATCAATAAAGCATGATTATCTCGCAGTGCAGAGAAATGCGCAAAAAATGCCTATTTTATGCGTTTTTTCTTCAGTCAATTTTTTCCTGTGCATCATTGGATCTTGGATATTCCAGATTATTTGTAGGCCTTCTTATACCGCTTAAAATGATGTATGGAATATTTTACCGTGAACTGCAGTAGATCCGTTATTTCTTCAACTAAGCCATTGTTAACCTGCAATGCTACGCTACTTATGGATACAATTGTCAAAATTCATAAAATATTTATAAATTCATGAATAATAAAGTTTCACAAATTTCCGATAAAATTTTGCATCAAAATGAGATTAGTAGATCACAGTTTTTGCATTTGACACAGTGCTACAAAAATGGACAAAAGGCACTCTTAATCCAATACTTTAAAGTAGTATGATTTTTTTGTCTCAAGCTAAAGATCTCGAAAATGGTTGTTTTTCAGGTAAGCTTCCTAAAAATCTTAGGTTTTAGGCTATTTTCTTGACCTCCGCCGCTATTTCCTAGAGGCTATGGGCGAATATTTCCGACAGGCAGTCTGTCACTTAAGATCTCACTAAACACTTAATGAATTCAGTTTTTATCAATTGTTTGTACGGATGTTATTTAAGATCACCAAAACAGCCATATCAGATTCCTAGTCCAAGACTTTTACACTCACCTAAAAACAAAAATAAATTAATAGCAAATATTTTAATTGTAAAATGAATAAAACCCCAACACATAGTGCATTCGCTCGTCGATATGGAAGTGATGGTCGGACTTAGAATTGAAAGTTAAAATTGTACCTACTGCTGCAATATCAAATGAGCGACAATAAAAGTAAGAGTAGGGAAGTGCCTTGGCCCTAACATAGACATCATGCAAAGTTAGGACATCTAAACAAAGAGTCGTGAAATCAAAGGGTTGGGTGTCTGCAGCAGTTGGTATAAACGCAGCATTAAAAAAACTAACAACATCTTAATATCATACCATTTGTTCTAGCAAAAAATATTGTGTTAACCTTAGTTAATAAAAAAACGTCGCTATCAACATATAAAGTATATTTGAACTCATTGTGATTTTTAAAAAGTGCAACTTTTAAACATTTTTTTTGGAGTGAAACTTTTTTTTGGTGATTTTTCCAAATATCATGTTAAAATAGGCGTGTGTTTTGACATGGTGTAGGTTGGTAAATTTAAACAGGTTTAGAGGATAGGTAAATCGAAGAATAAATTATTTCCTTTTTAATTTTTAGAAATGAAATTTTTACTTTTTGTTGTCTATTATTTGTTTTATGAAACAATTTATTGCATACCAATAGAATTTTAGCTAGGGTAAGTTTATAGAACTCAAGTTAAATCATACAGAAAAACTTATAGCCCTGTACACAATTGTATAAACTTATGCTTTGCGAGACATGGATTTTCTCCAGTCTAATAAACATATCAATACATCCATGAGATACATACAAATTGGACATATTTAAAACTAAAAAATAATCAATATCTTTTGAAATTAAAAAGGCCTAAATTATATCCACTGATCAAATTTTTAATATAAAGCAAAAGGACTTTTTTAATAGCCAAGCTCTAATCTACTAATCGAAATATCAGTCATTCCGTTAGGTACGTTGAGGGGAAAACATGATTTCTCGGCAGCGAAGATTTCTTATATCAATGAGAATCAAGTATAAAACTATGATCCGTCATTCTGTCAGTACTGCTCTGTTTCAATAATGTAGGAAAAGTTTGAAATGCTCAGCTACTATTATTGATAGAATGCTGATTTTTTTCGCATCTATTCTATAATTAACTTGGTTTGTCAGTCAGTTTGTAATCTCACATATACTACTTAAAAATTCATTTATCCCTTTTAAGATGTCTGTGACTTTGTAAACATACAGCAGCCAGCCGCTCAATTATGCTAATTCGCAGCCAAGAAATCTGCAGCTTCTACCCCTGAATGCAAAAAGCTGCAAAATGAAAATGTCTACAGCAGCAAGAATTAGTAATTAACAGCTGCCTTACATTTTCCAGATTCTTATTCAACTGCTGTTTTTTAACATGTCGCAGTTAAGCCGCCAGTCATTATAAATTAAGACGTCAGCCGAGCCTTGCTCTTCATTTAAAGGTATGATATGGGGGGCCGGGGAGGGGGGGATATTAAGTTTGTTTGGATTTTACCTAAAAACTCTTAGTAGAGGTGCCAAAAAGTTAAAATAACATGACAAAACACGAATTCTTATCTTATTTATCAGCTTGTTATCAAATTTTAACACTTTTATTCCCTGAACATGCAATATTTGAATTTAAGTGCTTGTTTTAGTATTTAATAAAAAATCTTAAAATTTTAAATCCTTAAGAATTGATCAAATTTCGGATTTTTCTTATTAATCAAAGGACCGATTTTGTTTTACTTTTTAGGGAAGGCTTTAAATTGGACTTGGAAAGGTTTAAATATAATTTGAGGTATGGTAAATCACCATCGAAACTTATATAATTAGCCAAAAAAATATCATCCTCAATCTTTTTTTACTTTTCATTAAAAAACATAGTATTAAACTGTTATTTGAATCCTTAGCTTCTCAAAAATCCTAATCATATTCTACGGGGCTAACAAGAACCCAATGAAACCTAAACTTACATGACGAGTGAAAAACCACTTTTAACTGTTTGAGCTGCCCTTTTTTTGTTGCTGATGGAATAGTTCTATTGACTTAAACCTAAAAAACACTAAATAGGTGAAATCAGATTAAAACTTTTAGTATTGTAACCAAAATACATACATGCTTCGTATTGGCTTTACATAAAGTGTTTGAGCTTCGCTTTAATGAATTTTGTCATTCTTGTATGAACTAGAAAGGAAGGTGCCGCCCCTAAAAGTCACTTAAAAGCCTAAGTACTCTATTGTTGACTAAAATAGGTAACTTACGTTCAGTGTTCAAACATTGAAACCATAAAAAATCTAAAAACCATATATTTATATTTCTTTTGTGCCAAAGATCTAAAAAATGTCTGGTCCAATAAATTCATGCTTATTAGGAAAATGTGTAATTGTATTGTGATGGTTTTAGGCTAATATTATAGCATTAAGTCATGTACTTGCGATTGCTATTGTATTAAAATCAATGTATTGTAGAAACATAAAATCTTAAAAAGAAATCGTTCATTGTATTTTAATCGCCCCTTTTTGGGGGTTGAATAGAGTAACTCGATATAGTCTCCCTATGAATATCCAAACCATTGACATTTTTAGATATAGCTTTTTAGCCTTTTGTTGTTGAATATATGTGAGATCAATATATATTTTTAACTTTCTTTGCGCATTTTTATACAAAGTAAATGCATTCATTTAATTGTCCTTAAATATCTAGCTAACCACTTGACCAAATGGGTCTAACTATGATGGAGTAAACCTAGATAAATTATTTTGGGGGAGGTTACATACCCCCTTAATCTTATATAAACGGATACATCAAACAAAAAAGCTTTAAACAGGCGATTCCCTCAGATTGCCTCTTGGCCACAAAGAAACTTTATTATGGTAATTATTAGTTAGGTTAGGTTGAGCAAAGGTTAGAAGAGCCCGGAATGGACAGGCCTATACTGCCACATGGGTATGAGTCCCCCTCAGTGGTCAAGAAATAAATTTGAGTGAAATACCCTTTAAACCAAAAACCCCAAAAATATTTTAAGATACAAAGCAAAATGAAAATGTAATATTTTTACACCAAAAAATTAGCATAATTCAAATTTTCCATTTATTTTTCAAATTTTCAACGACAAAAGAAGTTATGTTAGTCCAAGAATTGGGAATAACTGAGCAATAATTCAAAAAGCTATGGTTTTTATTTTAACATGTAAAAATCTAATAGTTTTTTCTGTAGCCGTTTTTTAGTTGATTAAATATCCATAAGGTTGGTTAATTTTATTTATCCTAACCATTTCAAAACAATTAACCCTTTGATTGCATGACCTTTGTATGACATTAGTAATAATGCACGTTATATCAGCCTGTTTATAAACCAAGGCATTTTAATTTTACTATTAGTGTCACACATCTGACTTAGCTGCAATATTTTATATTTCTATGTCTTTAGGTACGACGGGGTTGATGGTTGTTCTTGGCTTTGATAGTGGACAATTTACTGTCACGTCTCGCGGTCGTAGCGGTCATGCGTCATATTTGAAGCGTGACGCAAATTTAAGATCTTGTTTTTCGCTGATTTTTCTTCATAAGATAAAAGCGATGCTTGCAAGATTATTTAATTATAAAGATAAATATTTCTCAAATCGCGAAATCATTGATCTAAAATTTGCGCCACCCCCCCCAACCTGAAAGTGGGGAAGTGGATAAGGGAGGGGGTAGAACCGGTTCTGTTGTTTTCTTGACTTGAAATTAAACTCTATCCTTGGCTACAGCATTCCCCAACCCTTTATTATTCCAACTCAGTAAGGCTAGTTTTTGTTTTTTATGTTTGGCAATTTTAAATTTTGGACTTCCAAACAACTAATTTTAGCAGGGATAAACAGATTATATGTTGAATAAATTTTTAAAAGATCTACATTCAAATTAATTAGCAGCACAACATTTTATTGAGAATGGATTTTCAAAAATATAAAACTTAAATTACCTTAAGATCAATTAGTTATCCAATAAATTATACAATATTTAGTGGATATGATCTCTCTTGTTTTCGTTTACATACAATCTTCATTTTCTAACATATTTTCAATATAAATGAAATGATATAATAAATAATAAGAATTTATTTTTTTTAGTAATCTTTATAATCTTAAATAAAATTATTTTGATATATTACTAAAAACTTTACAAAATAATCAATTTTAATTTACAAAATAAGATGGAATTAAATCTAGGCTTTTATATCAATATTTCTTTTATAGTGACAATACTATTATCTCTTTTTTTGAATTATAGAAAAAGCGCAGCAACTCTTTATCGGCTTTTTTGTTGTTACAATTTTCCGTAGTTGAAACAAGGACGTCTAATTGTTGCTAAACATAGGGGTAGTAAGTGAAAATGAGATAGAAGGAGAATTAAGTAAATTGAGGTAGAGGGGGCGAGAGAGATAGAAACATAGAGACAGCAGAAAATTCACTGCTAAAAGTCATTATAGAAAAAAACTATTAATATAATATTAGGAATAGAACCAATATTCTTCTTTAGCAATTTTCAATTTAATTGCTATTAAATTTTTATAAAAATTGTACTTTAAAAAATCAAAAAATGTGAAAATATTTTTACAAGCTATGAAAATAAACAAAAAATGTTATGCCCAAAAAATCTTTTAAATCTCGCTATGAAAACTATTCTGAAGAAAAAAAATAAGGAGAAAAAATTAGTTTCTTAGAAAGGGAGGGGAAATTGGACTGTAAATTATACTAGTACCCAAAGTTTTAAGTTATAACGTTGGCTAAAAATGAGTACTTTAATTTCGATTAGTTGGTTTCAAACTAAAAGTGTTCAAACTTTTAAACCAATAATTCAAATCTAGAAATAAACTTACATCAATTTACCATCCATTGTCTTATCCCTTAAGATCCCTGCCTGCCTATGACTGTACCCGAAAAAGCCCAAAGCTCCAAAAAGTAGACAAAAATAGCCCAGAGCTACATTTAGTCTTGACCATGACTTTCATGGTTATTATACATAAAAGTGCTCTAACCCTGCGGAGCTAACCAGAATAAATATAACCAAACCTTTCGATCTGGGCACTTGGAGGGTAATGAAAGTAAAAATTTATTATTTTCCTTACAATTTTAACAAAAAAAAATATTATGATTGGGAATATTACTATAGCTATTAGAAAAAAAGCAGATATTACAATATTATGTTGTAAAACTCTATTTACAAAGGGAAGTTTCACATTGGTCTCCGGAGGATGGTTCTACGTTATTTTATTGTCCTACTGTCCCTAGATGGTATGGCGCAACTGCTAGTATTACATAAAGTAGTAAGGTGTTTGATTGTATTGGTGTTTTGCCTAACTTCTAGACTTGTAGTAAATTAAATCGTTGGTCATGATTATTACAAAAGTGTTTTTATAATTCCACCAATAAACAGTAATTTGTACCTAATTAGTGCAGCAACCTCTAGAATCTAGAGATATATTTATTTGAAGGGGGATGCAGGGAGCAGAAAAAAAACAGTCTAAAACCTTCCCAGCACCTAAATGAAGCTTCCCTAAACTTGAGAACCTAATGGAAAAGATCCTCACACACATACCGACAGTTTTCACTAATTATATTATATGACACGATAAACAAAAATAAAAAAAATATTACTTATTATTATTTTGATAAAATATAATTCAAATTTTAGCTAAAAAATCGTTCTTTACCTTTTTTTATAGGTTTATCATAATAAATCATATCAACATTCTTAACACCAGATATTAAGGAATCAGTCATTTTGAATTAACTTGCATATTTTTAAATTATTACATAAATTAGAAATGTAATGAATATAGATTCTATATGATGATACACTTTTTATTTTTCAACTAATTGTAAAACAACCAACCCTTTAATGAAAGGAACTTTGTTTAGAAGTTTAACTATGTAATAGGTTTGTATTTATTTCCTTAACAACTTTATGTTAAAATTGCGCGCCTAATATGACAGCTATGTCGTTTTATTTAGGTTCAGATATTAGCTTTTTGAGAAAGCTATCCCTTCATCCTTATTTTTTCAAACAACGATTCAGGGATCTTAAGGGATAAGACGTTTTTTAAGACATTATCATTTCTTCTACGAATAAAATTAATAGTGTAAAAGTTTCAACATTGCTAATTTGTACAACTGAATCAGGTTAAAACAGTTTTACAGCCAACGAATTTAAAAACGTGTACCAATATAAAATTAAAGATTTATCCCTTAAGATTAGACTCAAAAACAATTAATCTGGAGGAATGAATAATTGGGAGATTCAAAATTAATTTCTAGACTATGCCAAAAAGATTTATTGTTTTATGGCGCGAAGTTATTATATGAAACTAAATATGTCAGTCTGTCTGAACGTCTATTCGTCTGTAATGCAGAATAAAAAAGGGGATTTCTATAGAAAACTTTAAAGCTTTAAAACCACCATGTAGTTTTATGTCGCTCATTTCAGCTGCGTAAAAAGTACAAGAAAAGATTTTGGATTGGTTCAAATATTCAACTTTAATTAAATATATTTCCAGTATGGCTTCGAAACTGATTAACATCCGCTGGATTAGAACCGGTTCTAAGCCATACTAAAAATCATGTATCGTATCCTATCATATACAGTTTACTACGAATATAAAAATGTACAATCTTAATATTAAAACATGTTTTGTTAGCCCTTACTTTCGGTATCTCGTGGCTAACAAAACTGGTTTCAGTCTTATAATTTTACATTTCTATATCCGCAGAAAGCTGATAATAATGCGAAGCGATAAATAACTATTATACATTCTGGCTGCCATAGGAATAATCCAAAATCTAGTTAAATACTATCTAAGGTTGCCTAAAAAACTTCTAAATCGAAGAATTACTTAATTGATTTCTTTAAATTGTATGTGCTCTGCTATGTTTGAATGTTTTTACCCTTGTTTTTAATAGAAAAAAAGTATGACACATAGAAAGGCTCCTATGAGGGAGATATTTACCAGTGGGTATGTTACCTAGATCCAAACCTTCAACCGGAAGGACAGACCAACATATATCTATTTTATATTATACACTAGCGGCTGTGCCACTAGTGTCTACGGGCTCCATATTCAAAGGAATGTGGAAAGGCAGAAAATAGCCTAAAACCATCCCCGGGCCTATACGAAGATTTACTGTAAAGGGAACATATCGTTTAAGCGGTTAGCGAGATCCTTAGCTACAGACCAACATGTTTATATTTTTTAACATTCATATACTTTTTTCAATTAGTATACATTTTTTAACAATTGTTAGCCTGGTATGAATAAGCCCAACAAAGAATTGATTAAAGGTTGGATAATTGAAAAAATTATGAAATTCAAAACATGATAATCTTTTATGTTTATACATTACAGAAATTAAATTGGAAATGAAATAAATAAGACAATGGACGATAAATAATGATAAACAAAATCACCCTTTTTGTAATATAAAATTGTTTGAAAAGTTTGACATAATTAGTTTGGAACCAACCAATGAAATTCAATAAAAGTATGCTAAATTTTTGAGCCAACGAATAAGTCACCGTGGTTAAAAAACTTTGGGTACCAGTCCAATATCCCCTCCCTCCCTATTTAAGAGAAATAGTCTAATGAAATATTTGTTTTAATATTTACTTAAAATGATATTCTTTTAATATCAACTGGAATACAATAACTTTAATTTTGGAAATAAATATTTCTAAATAAATCAAAGCCTTTAACACACTCAGTATTTTACTTGGTAGACTCAGGAATCTGAAGGGATAAGACAATGGCTGATAAATTGATGTACATCCCTATTGATGATGCACATATTTAACCCTTCTGTAGATTACAATTAGTGGTTGAAACGTTGGAACACTTAACTTAATAAGCCAACTAATCAAAATTCAATATAGTCCCCAATGTTGTGGAGCCAACAAATAAGAAAACGTTAATATAAAAACTTTGGGGACCATTGTATTGAACAGCCCAATGTCATCTTTTTCCCTACTTTATCTGGCTCATTTTTTACTGTATAGAAAATTATCATAGCATCAAATCATAGCTATTTTTAGCATATATGATGTTATGAATGAACACCGTTGTATGAATTTGCATAATCGTTGTAAATTGGTGTCAGAGAGAGAATTACTTTTATGTTCATGGAATACAGCAAAGAACTTTATATGAAATAAGAGGGAGAGAGGGGACAATGTTTGGTTTTTTACACAAGTCTCTAATATTTATTATGACGTTTATTTTTATTCAACAATGAATTTTGATTGGTTGGATAACTAAGTTGAGTGTTCCAACGTTTCAACAACTAATTTTAATCTTCTGAATGGGTAATTTTGTGTGTCATCATTGTAGTTGTATATCAATTTATCGGCCATTGTCTCATCCCTTTAGATCCCTGACTGGAGCCCTATACTAACGGAGTACAAGCCATCCCTAACTTTTACTTAACCTAAACTAATCTAACAGACTACGTTTTTTCTCTCAAAAATTTCGTTTCTGGCCCGGATGTAGAGGGAAATCGCCATTCTAATTTTAATAAGATGACTTAGTCTCCTATCCGCGCTACTCAAAATTAAAACTGGTGTAGATGAAGTAATTTCTATATAACTGTAGAGAAGTTTCGCTATGGCAAAGGTAATTTTACAGTTCTGAGCTGGTTCTTTAAATCATAGTGATACCATGATCGATTTTGAAAGCGGCTCACCTGACACTGAGCGGATGGGTGTTGTAAAAATTCATGTTTTATTGGCAGCACTAAAAGTGGCAGTGGGCTGCCCAAATGATTAAAAAATCCAGCTCTATATAAAATTTGCTAAATGCTAAATTTTTATATTTGCAGTATGTATTGGCAGCCCAAAGAGTTGTTAAGTCAATTATGAATGTTCTTATTATCAGCTCTACCCTTATTATCCCATTCAATAATAACCAGGGCCGGATCTTAAGGGATAAGACAATGATTGGTAAATTAATGTACAACCCCAATAACAAAATTACTTTAGTTAAAGATTTTTTTTGTTAAAAAGTTTAAATACTGCTAGTTTGAAACCATCCATTCAACATTTAATAACAGTACTCAATGTTTTTGAGCTAACATGTTTATAAAACATTGGGTACCAGTGTAATTTATAGTCAAATTTCTATTTCTTCCAGGATGATGAAGACAGCTGAATAATGCATCTTGGTTTATATATTACTAACGGCTACGCCCCTAGAGGCCTCTAGGGGCACTTGAGGAGGAGGAGTCAAATTTGATAACCCAATTTCTTATTTTAGATTTTAAAAGAAAAAATAAAAAAAAATATTTTGGGGGGTGGAATTTTTTTTTTGGGGGGGGGGGGGGGGTTGGGG